>VCRD01004100.1:0-44085 GCA_006783055.1 Trinorchestia longiramus
GAGAAGAAAGTATTGAAATTAGTGGCTGTTTCCAATGGATTTTCGAATTTCTTCTCTTCTTTTATGTCTTTGTACTGTGTTATTTTATATTACTGTGTATTATACTAATATACTAATATTACTGTGTATTATAAGGGATGGTAACGTGCAAACCAGAAATAAAGGCCAAAAACTTACAATAACGAAATTACAATTTTTGAGTATTAAATTAAATTAGCTCGATAAATTTAGTTACATTCAATAACAATGTTAGTTTTTGTCTTGTATAGGCTCATTGAATGCCATGAAAAAAGTTTATTAACCTATGAGGTGGGTTTTTAAGGTCTCGTTTCTTGTTTTAAAATTTAGCCTATGCAACACAGCACTGCAGTCGCCATTCCACGCAAGTAGACTTGGAACAGGCAGTCACCTGGATTAGAGTGTGACTACCTGCCAAGCATGAGGTTCAGTTTATAAGCTGGCTCTCACAGTCATGCCCTCCCTTGGCTGTTGTTTTTTTTTTGCATGGAATGACTCAGAGTGGCCCTTGAGGAATTATTTTAGAGGACCCTTGCTCACAGGGGAAAATTTTAGGATGCCACACCCAACTTGCAGGGAATTAAAGGCCGTAACAAAGGCCCCAGGTAACAGCCGGCTCTGAAGTCTAAGTTGTATTCCCAACTTAACATTAACTTTAAATTGAGAGCCTACTGCCGCTGGGGTCTTTGTTACGGCTTTGGGGTCGGTCACGCGCAGCACAGTGGCATCCTGGAGTTTTTCGCCTGTGAGCCAGGCTCGTCCAAACATTATCTTTCTAATACAAAAATCGGCTCATACATGTTTACACAAATCCAAATAGATGATTCCTATATGTGCAAATAAGAACAATGGTTCGTTATTGCTTCTATCATAATTCACTTTTTTTTGTGGATAAGATTACATTTTTTCAATGTTAAAGTTGTAGTATCAGCATTCATTTCTGAAATGTTTATTTTTCGAGCCATATTTCAGTTATTTTGTGGGAGGTTCTTGCCCACATGATCCAGTAATTTTGTCTCATCCGTAATTGTAGCTTCATTGAAAAATGTTATAAACTCGCAATGAAACCCTATTAACCAATACTCAAAGCAGTTAATATCTTTCACTTGAATAATGCATATTTTATTTGACCCATAAAATTCTTCAAAATCGTTGACCTGAGTCTATTTTAACAAATCACAGACATGATTTACTTGAAGTCGAAGTTTATTTTATTGTATGGGATACTTGGAGAATATAAGGCTATTTTTATCTTCATAATGAATATATAACAGGGAGCCGCCGGCTTGCCTATTTTGTGGAGAAGCGTGATGAAACAATGCTAGTAATAAAACGCAGCTTGCGTTACATATCAGCAATCTCCTTCCTTTGTGTTGTACTTTCCCATATATGGGGATGTACTCGTTCTCATACTTTAGTACGAGTTAGGAAATCAATCACTTTATTCACTAAACGTTAAAAAACATTTACAACATACCGAAATGGCAGTGCCGTTCAATTATATAAATTTAAATAAAAAGACACTGACAGTTCTTACTTTTGATTTAAATAAATTCAAATGACGTCTTGTTGTAAAGCATAGTTATCCTTACCAGGTTTGGTGTGCATTGGAGAAAGAAGAATGAAGCGTTAATTATTGGTGCTGATTTATTCAGAACTGCATCTGGCAATTTGCCATATACTGTATAATTAATTAAAGAAGATAGCCAGTAACAGAAATCAACACAGCCAAATCAAGATCAAAACTTCATCAAAGAAGATTTATTATATATTAAAACTTGACACTTCCCGTGGAAATTCAACAATTTAGATTTGACTAATTGCAAACTATTATAGAGATGAACGTATTAAAGATTTACGATGAATTATTGTATTTTGAATGAATATTTTTATTAACGTATACAGAACTACCTTTCTGTATCTTATCTAATGATAACATGGCCCAGATAGTACCCGTTCAAATTTCTTGGTTTAAAAGTTATAAAATTAAGGATCTATGAAATAAAATGCATTTCTCAGTTTTACCCGTGGTACCATCAGAATCAGAATATTTTTCTCAAATATATACAGAATTTCCATTTTGTATCTTACCTAACGATAACATGGCCATGTAAGAGAAAAAAGTTAATAATGAAACAAATGGCGTGTTTTATAGCGATCCGGTGGCTTTGGTATCCACAATACAATGCTTGTAATACATGCATACCCGTTCTGATTTCAGTTCAATAATTTTTCTTCAGTAATAGATAGGAAGTAATGGGAGGAACACACACAGATACAGAGAGATGGAGATACATAGTCGATTATATATGTAGATACTCCCACGGTACGCAGGGTGCAAGCAGGCAGTGCGGCGGGTGGTGGCGGGCAGGAGGTGCTGCGGGTGGCCGGTGTGTCTCACCTGCGCGCCACCAAACAAAACAAACAATCTTTATTTCCAATCGAGTACACAGTACATAGACATTAGTACATTGGTTTTTCAAATTCTTAAGGTTAACATTCTATGAGTAAGGGTGATGGTGAGCTCCATGCAACGATCCCCGGAGGTTGATGGGCGTCTTCATGGGCGGGGAGTTGAGTGCTTAGCGGGTTGAGTGCACGGCGCGGCGTACGAGAAATAACTCGTGTCCTTGGCCGGGTTCGAACCCGCGGTCTTTCTACATGAAGCAGAGACCCGATACAGAACACGGGCCGCAGACCACTCGACCACGGTGGCTACCACCACAGGTGGCAGGAAGTAATGGGACGGACACACACAGATACAGAGAAAGAGAGAGAGAGATACATAGTCGATTATATATGTAGATTGTTTTGAGGGTGTGTATGTCAGTCAATATTCAGTAGAACTAAATAATTTACGATTCCTCTACTCCTCACATTCATGCAACTATAGACTTCTGGTTCATTTCCAGGATATGAAGTTTTTGGATTCTGAAAAGATACCTAGACTGTGCCGCTTGATTGTTTGAGTGGTTTAGTGAAATTTGACAGTCCTAAATCTTAGGTGTAGATGGTCATATTGTGTTCAATTGCATGTCCTTGGAAACATGCGCACTATTTAGTTGACTTTTACAGCCTTGTTGGATGCTAAAGGATTTATCCATGTCTATGGCGTGTGATTGCATTTGACTCTCTACCAGGTGATGTAATAGGCTTAACTTTCGTGCATTCACTTCCAAGGACTCCGCACGAGTTCCAAATTAACTTTATTCCTACATATCACACAATTTACCGTTACAGAATACTGTATAAATCTATAATACATGGTATCGATTTTTTAATTCCTAACGCTAGCATTTCATGACTAGTGATAATACTCCCTGCGATTGTTCCCGTCCTCAGTGCTGCAATTTCAAGTAGAGATTCGTAAAGGCGTTTCGATGAGGGTGATGAAAATATAGTCTTATTTTGAGATTTGAGCGTCACAGCAGGATGGATGTGTTTCTCGTCCGCCGATGATCAGGCAGAAACAGATCAAGGCTGCTACGGGCATTAAACCCAGGTCTTCTCACATCGCAAGTAAGGGTGCTTGCTAATCGACCTCTGAAATCTAGCGCATCGTAAGCAAAGATGCTTTTTATGCGACCTCTGCGGTGGTATCAAAGCATGGTATAAGGAATTGAGCGCGCATATTTCAGTGTGATGCCTACCCAAGCTGAAATTTTGTATTCCATATACACTGTAACTATACACATATATATGTTTTTGCTGATTATTTGGACATTTAATTTGAGCAATTTTGAGCTTCTGTTTTGCTGTGTGTGTTTTAGTTCTTGAAAATCCAATATTAACCTATATAACATGTAGATCTTTTTTTCTTTCTTTCTACTCAGGTATCGGTTACGTGTTTGTTCAAACGACGGAACTGGCCTTAAACAAACAAACAAACTATCTTTATTTCCAATCAAGTACACAGTACATAGACATTTAGTACATTGGTTTTTCAAATTCTTAAGGTTAACATTCTTAGAGTAAGAGTGATGGTGAGCTCCATGCGACGATCCTGGGATGTGTCCATGGCTTACCGATAAGTCCGAGCTCACGGCGTGAAACGAGAACAGCCTACGGTGGCTGAGTAGGCTACGGTGGCTTAAAAAACATTTTTTTTATCGTTTGAAAAAATAATTTCCCTCCCTATCGTATTTTCACGAAATAACCTGCTAAAATTTAAAGATAAGGATTTAATAATTGCTTGTACCTAAGTTACAGCAAAAGTTCCCTACATTCTGAATTCAAATAGATATAATTAATTTTCCATGCAGTAAACCTACTAAAATGTTCGATGATCTTCTAATAGAATAAACAAGAAGACGTATGTAAATTTCTTTTCGAAAAATTACATGCCAATGTTGGTTGAACATGTTAGATTAAAATCATATTTTCTCGAGCCGTCTGGTTTTGATTCCACAATGAAACACTTCCTCTCCACCCCTACCCGTATTTCATAGTAGCGTCGTGAATTTGTAGCAACTGGTAACGTTTTACTTGATTGTCAGCTCTGGCATTGTGTGTACCACGTGACTGCAGAGAGGAACATGGCGCTAGTATCGAAATCAAATAAAAGGGAAACAAAAGAGACTGCAAGTGCAATTCACTCTCCTGAACAAGATAAAGATTTAAAACCCGAAACGTGTTCTAGCGAAGGAGGTAAGAAACGAATTTTGTTTTAATTGAGCATAATGTGTTTCTTCAGACGTTAGTGTCCGTACCCATACACCGTGCTGAAGCCGGCTTAATGGAGTAGGCGATCTTCGCCCTTATTGCCTCGTCATGGTAGGGTGATTTGGGTGCCATGTGATTCTTCAGATCCAGTGCCTACTATTGATGCGCAAATATTTTCGTTACGTATGATGAATTATTTAAAGTTAATCATTGTTTATGCGTATGATTCTGAATTGATGTAAAACTATTTCATCAGCGGTTTACAATGCATTGGTAATGAACCAATTTAAGATATTGGCTTGAAATTTTATCATTCCAATTCTTAGATAGATATATATGACACAGTGAATTATAAAACCTTGGGATTGGCCTTTAATTGTGTACAGTAGATTTTACCCTTTACAGTACAGTGTGTGTATCATGTGTGAGACAGTCTCCATGTGTGACAGTCCTGATGTGACTGTCATTGTCATAGTTATGTAATCATTTTTGGTTAACTGTAAAAGATGTATATAGTGTTACACTTGACATTTATCTTGAAGTTTGTAAATTGCTTATTGAAATTGTATGACTAATTTAGTTACATTTTTATTAGCTTTATATTTAGTGCTGCACACAGGATTTAAATATGTGTGAACATAGCCATATGGATGTTGAATTCATTGGCCCAGTTGATTTAGAAGTAAATAACACAGTAAAGGGTCAAGAAACTGGTCAGTAGAAATAATTTTCAAGTTGATTGGTGTCTACTCTAGTCAAGAATTCCCATCAATACCCTGAAGCTCACAGGATGATCTCAGTTGTGTGACATCTGTTTGTAGCTGCCCTTGACTTGGAACTCTTTAATAGGTTCCTCAGGATTTAATATGATGTCAAATCAATATGATTTTGGTGTAGATTTTGTACTAACTTGCTTCTACATGCATTTCTCTTACAATGTTTACTAAAAAATCAAATTTGAATATTTTTGAGTGCTAGTTGTGCTACCTGTATAACACCAAACATTATTCCTATAGATTTTTATGATTTGAATTGAGCTGAAATGACTGAAGTTGTTATGGTAAAAGGCTTCAGTTGCACAAGTGCAGCTGGTGTGAGTACTTCAATATCTTGTTCCTGTAGGTGTGTGCAGAATTATTGATTCAGAATTCTTGATATCTGTAACTTAAATTACAGCAACTGTATATATATATATATATATATATATATATATTTTTATCTATACTGTTATGCTCATTTTGAAGTATGAATACAATATTAAAGGACATAAGGCATGCTCAGTGAAGTTAATGTGTGTATTTATAGGAAGCCTGTATTTTGGTTTTTAACCTAGGGTATGCATACTGCCAAGTATGCTGTGAGAACATGCAAGCACAGCTGCAATACCATTGTGGCTGTACAAGCATACACCATTGTGGCTGTACAAGCACACACCATTGTGGCTGTACAAGCACACACCATTGTGGCTGTACAAGCACACACCATTGTGGCTGTACAAGCACACACCATTGTGGCTGTACAAGCACACACCATTGTGGCTGTACGAGTGCACACCATTGCATAGAAGTTATATAACAATTTCTTAATGCCAATATGTGTAAAATAAGTTCCATCATTTTGTACTGATTGAACCCTGCTTTTTGAGTGTGATGTTAACTTTAAGCTTCTCTCTTGACAGAAATGCTATTTCTAACTTAACTGGAACTCTAAATTAGAAATTTTTATTACATAGATTTCCTCTGTTTAATTTGAATTTAACTGTGATTTCCTTGTAGGCAAATTCATAAATTTGTTCAGCCAATGCTGAAGTCATTCTAGTCTGTATTGTTCTAGTTTAACAGAGGGTTAACATTGAAGTGGTTAAGAGCTCAAATTAATACAGAAATTTTATTGATGAGTGATGATATGCTACCAAAATTTTGACCTAACACAGAATTAATTTCTGGGCTTATCAGTTTCATACTAGTTTTTATTACAATTTTGTTACAAGGAATTCTAAGCTCATTATATGTACCAATATCTTATTCTGTACATGCTGTGACACCTAGCGTAGATATTATTATAAATTACAGGTATTGCATGTACCAGTCTTTGTAGTATTTGTGTACAGAAATAGCACTTTTGGTTGTGGGGATTAATTTTTTTTAACAATTTTATCAATCCATGCATTCATTTTTCAAAGTGTTACCATCTGTGGCTAAGGCCATGAATTGTTTATACTGCAGTCATGAGAATGTTCTTATATACCATGTTTTCACTCAAATTTTCATCCACTCTTCATGGTTGAATGTACCAATGTTGGTACATAAAATTTAATAGCTTTTGCTGGAAATAAATTAGAAGCAATAGTTTTACTGCCAGTTGGGTCCAATGTAGCATATGTTTAAAGTGTCAAACAGAACATGAGAGTTTGGTCAAACGCTGTTATGTCAGTTTTGGTGCAACTTGTTCAAGGAATGGTTATTGATGCTCTTTGAATATTGTCAAACTGAGAATAATTCAGATAGTGAATGTTCAAACTTGCATTATCCTTGAGAGATCAATTGCACATTAATTTTTTTTACCTTTCTTTGTGTACTGTTCATTAATATTTAAGATTTTTAAATTTTAAATTTAAATTTTAAGGGGGTGTTTTTTAAGGTGGAGAATTTTAAGTAGGTTATTAATCTTTGGGTAATGGTGTCATAGACAAATTGGCAAACCTTTCATTTCATTATGCAGTTTGTAAAAACAGATGTTTTCAAGCTTAAATCAATTACCAAATGGTGTTCATTGGTAACTTTTTGTGAGAAAATTCTACAAAATTCATGTGGGAATGTTTTACAGATGATTCAAGTGAAGATGGGAAAGAGAAAGCAGAAACAGAATGCCAAGAGAAGACATTACCAAAGAAGGATGGAAAAGATGACAAAAACAGTGCCTCTGATGCTGCCAGTTCACCAGCCAAGGTAGCAGGTCAGTGAGTATTTTAATAGTACTAAGTTAAATTCTTGCATGTTATGGCTAACTTAAATGGCTGTGTGACTGATAATATGAAGAAAAATTTACTTTTTTCTTCATATTTTTGACTACACCACCATTCAATAAGGATTTCATTTCTGACTTCATTTCTTACACTAGTCATCTTCTGAAGTCTACATAGTTCATTCAATGTATTATATATATCAGTACTCTTTTTCATATCTAAAACTTGATAGCTGTTTGTATAACTGGAGGGGAATTTTATATTTATTTTATAAGTTCACTTGTACTTAGTAGTAGAATACACATTAGAACATTTATTTGTACTTCAAGTTAGAGTGACATCAGCCAAGTGTTACATTGATCTTTCATTAATTTGAATACTGCATTGAGTGCAGGAGGTGCAGGTGGAGGTGGTGCTGCAAGCAAGTCTGCTACTGTAGCAGAGGAAGACCTGCTCCATGATGTGGGCTTTTTTGTAACCATCAAGCCTCCAAGTGGTGACTCATTTGAAATTCAGGTGAGTCAAGTCTATTAGCTCTATCATGTTCACATCCTTGTCATTAAAGATTTAGATGTGGAAGAATGAGATAGCTAGGTAACTCGGTAGCCTAGTTGAAATGATTTGCTCATTGTTCATATAAATGTCTCTTATGATCAATATCAATGCATTTCTGACATAAATACAGTTTATTAGGTTTTTGAAATTTTTTGTGAGACATGTGGGGCTCAGCAAACTCTAAAAAGTTAATCCTTAGTGACTTCATTCAGTGATAAAGATGTAGTAAATCTGTCATTAGATTTGACTCTATTGAAGGCAAGATGCAGTCAGAGTTGGATGTGTGCAGTTGTTAGTCTTTTCTCTTACTTTGAGAGATGTTATTTGCTAATCAAATATAAATAATAATACGAATGTCAACAAAACATGCTCATGTTTTCCATGGATCAGGTGAGCAGCCTGGAGCTGGTGCAGGAAATTCATCAGCTGCTCATGGACCGTGAAGACACCAGTCATCGCACCTGCTTCTCCCTTTACCTCGACGGGGCTAAGCTTGATAACTTTGCTGAACTCAAGACCATTTCTGGTCTCAAGGTTTGTCATTATACTTTCTAATTTCAGAGTTCAAAATTATGCTTTTAAGCCTCCGAGTTGGACATCATGCTTTCTGGCTTCAGGGTTAGTCATCCTGGTTTCTGGCTTCCAGGGTTAGTCATCCTGGTTTCTGGCTTCCAGGGTTAGTCATCCTGGTTTCTGGCTTCCAGGGTTAGTCATCCTGGCTTCAGGGTTGTTCATCATACTTTTTGACCTGGAGGCTGGTCATTGTGTTTTCTGCTGCAGAGAACCATGAAAGCACACTCATGAGCAGCCTTACTGGGCACTGCAATGTGGAATCTCGCATAGCCAAAAAATGACTCTCAAATCTGTTCTACAAATTCAGCAGCTAATTCAGATTTCACTTTTCCTTGATTACTTGGGGCTACTTTATTAGACGATTACCTAAGTTAAAAGCAGACAACTTTCCAAATGGAGTATAATACTTCCTATCTTTAAGCGTTACCAATTGTAAATGGCGAACAATCTTTCATATTTGTGAGTATTTAAGATTCACTGTTGTAGTATGAATTTCTAGAGCGCTGCATGATCCATGACAGGAAGGTTGCGTGCTGCACATCAAGGAAAATGCGTACACCATCAGGGAAGCACGCATTCACGTGCGTCACGTACGTGACCTGCTCAAGAGTCTGGAGGACATGGACGCTTACAACGGAGCGGAGTGTGCTTCCCTGGCCTTCCTCAACATCGTCACTCAAGGAGACATCGTAGGTGAGCAGCCCTCTTGAGGTATAATTCTGCATCTTAATCTCTGTGACTGAGTTCTTTTATCGTCTGAAAGTAGTAAGAGTGAAGGACTTTCATTTATTTCTGGTTGGTAGGACGAGAAAGCCAGCCATATTCAGTGGTGGCAGCTTGACCTTCTTTGCTCGAAAGAGGGAGAAGTTAAATTGAATGTAGACGCATGAAATTCTGTATAAGTAGGGAATAGAATGATTAAAGGGATATTTTAGTGGCGTCAAGCGTTGAATATTGAAGTTGTGAGAATACCAATATCAAGCCTTCCACGTTTTCTTGTGCTCCCCACTAATTTTTCCTACTGGTTTAGTTTCTGTCTACTACTCCCTTTTCTTGTGTTCCGCTTGAAAAAAATAGCTTGAACAATTGCATTGTCCTGTAAACTTCTGAACGCCGTCGTGCAACCACCCTAATACTTCAATACCTCTGTTGTTCCATGGAGCTGGTATTACTTCCTCCTTCAATGACCCAGTTCATTCTTCATTTGTCCTGATCATTCAAAAGTTTCCCCTTAGTCTATTAATCATTTCAACCTCCGACTTTCAACATTGTGTTCTAACATTGTCATGTCTTGAAGACCTCACGTTACTTTTACATTCCCCTCTTCATATTCTATGTTATAAGTTATCCTTGCATCAGGTGTGAGGTACATTATCCACAGAAAAGGTTACTTGTAATGTGCATCGCCATCCACTCCAGTGAGTTAAAGACCTTTCCCAACAACATTAGAACATCTAACCTTTTAAAATACCATTCGTATATATGGTAGTGAGCATTAGCCTTACGTATCAAACGTTTATGCATAACTACTTCTAATTTTAATGTGATTTGCGCGAGTATTTGCCATATCACTCGAGTATTTATGCATAATTACGTCTTACTTTAATGTAATTTGCAGAGAAAAAGCGGAGCACAGTAGAGTCCGTCGACTGTACTCCCCCTGACTACATCCTGCCTGGTTGCAAGGAGCGGCCACTGGTGCCCCTCCAGCCCTACAACAAGGACACTAGGACTCCTCCGTGTCTTAAGGTAAGCCAGACACACTGTGCCAAACCAATGCACACATTTAAGCCAATCGAATGGTGAAAACAATTATAAGATACCTAAACAATTTGTTCAAAAGTTTTTCGTTTTTGCACGTGCTGTTGTGGACATTTTTACGTTTAACCCATATGGTATGTTAGTATGTACTTTTGTTTTTTACCAACTCAAAGAAAAGGAAACTATGTCGGGAAAATTGTTTTTTAAGTTGAAAATAATTATGAGACAGGTCTGAAAAATTGTATTCAATTCAAGTTTAGGGCAAATTTAGTAATGGCATTTACTTCCTTTCAATTGCAGGAATTCTGTGCATCTTTCTACACAGAATCAATGAGGTTTGCAAGAGTTTCAATGGAATTTTCTCACCAATATTGTTTAATATGACTTAAAGGATTTTCTACGTTTAAATTATCTTCAATTATTGTATACTTGTGAAAGAATTCCCCACAAGTTTTGTATTGTATTCAAGTCAGGAGATTTTCACGGCCAGTCGAACATTCATATTGTCAGCTTCAAAACAGTCTTGGATGACACTAGAAGTGTGGATTGCTGCATTGTACTGCTCGAAAATAGAATTATTGTTGCCAAGAATATTGAAACATGACACAAGAGTTTTTTCCAACACAAATGTACAGACTTAACTAACTTATTCTTTTCATGAGCACTAAATCAGCTTTTCCAGTGGTACAGAAAGCTCCCAAGATTATAAACTTCTTCCGCCGAATGATCGTTTGGAACGAAGTTGCTCTTTTTTTCTTAAATCATGTCAGTAATGCTGGCGACTATAAGGTCCATCTAAATTAGACTTTTTCTTGCTAGAAAACACTGCTGTTTGTCATTGTTCCTTGGTTTAAGTTACTTTTTTATTTACTATGTTTAAACCTTTCATGTTTAGTTGTTAAAATAGTTTTTGTTTCAAAATACGAAACGAGTAGATCCATGAAGAATTTGGTGAACTGTTCTTGGAGGACCGATGAATTATTTTGTTGAAGAGTTCGTGAGCATAATTTACCCTTCGAAGCTTTTTGAACGAGTCAACGTTGAGCTGCAGCTGTGATTTTAGTTGGGCAGATTGATTGTTCTATCATGCAGGAACCCTCAGGATTTTTTAAATAAATATGTACAGCGTGCGAGAATTCTCTTCAAATGAAATCTAGAGATTTTCCCTTATATGATACGCAGAAATTTGCCCATTCTTTTTCATAGAATAGAATTTCTTGACATTTTGTAATGATTGTACAAATCATTTAATCGGCTTGTAAAATGTTTGCACACGTGGGAGATTTTTTCCCTCAACATTTGTTAAATTTCTGTCAAACAGGAGTAACGCGGAGGTATGATACAATGTTTCAAGCCTGTCGTATTATAATTTCCACTTGAAAAAAATCTCTGAAAATAATTTTATTTTATTTTAGAGTGGATGAAAACGAAAGTACATTTTGATTGACGTATCGTATGGGTTCTACACTGGAATTTTCACGACAGCATGTGCGAAAACGAAGTTATTAACTAATGGTTCAGGTGTCTCATAATTATTCAACTAGTTTAACACTTCAAAACAGTCTACGTATGACAGCTTTGACCTGATCAGTGGAGGTCAATATTACATTTACTGTTTGTGGATGTCACTCTCATCCAATCTCTGTTCATATATAACAATGTTACTTCATTTTAAAAGTAGTATTCCCCACTACTCCTACGTGAGCGTAATGTGCACTACTCTTGCATGACAATGGGAATGCGCTCGTGTAAGAGTAGTAATGTGCACTACTCCTACATGAGTAGAAATACTCTCATCTAGTTCAGAGTGTCATTAGTTATCCGCTCCTTTATTCATTGCATCCAGGAAAATTTTAGGGAAAAGATAGCAACAAGCCCTTTTTTTTACTTTTCTTTGATGGGACCCTGGAGCAATCTAGAGCTTGCACGTTAATTATTGGGTTGTGATTTTTTAGATAAAGTTTTAAAACTTGGTCAATCAATTCATATTATTCTCTATTTTTTGCTCGTTTCATAGATAAAAACAATCATGTTTAGCTGTCATAAATTTGAATTAGTGTGCATTTTCATCACTTCGCGTTCCCTACGATTCAAAAATGATTCATGAATTGACATGTATTCCTCACTCCTGATCAATACACAATCTTTACACAAATGAGCGTTGGTTGAGTTTTTAAGATCTACGAAGTTCAACTGCTGCAAATACAGGGCATTGAAAACTACTTTTACATTATTTACTCCCCTCTGGATCCTGATTTGCTGTTTCTGAAAATATTTCAATTTGACATTTGGACGCATTCATTCTTAAAGTGTTATCACACATTCACTGCTGCCAGCGTAAAGGCCTGACTTGACTGGTGCCAGCGTAAAGGCCTGACTTGACTGGTGCCAGCGTAAAGGCCTGACTTGACTGGTGCCAGCGTAAAGGCCTGACTTGACTGCTCCTAACACTCGTGTACAGATACTAACTACGAGCGCTTGGAATCCTCCTCCTGGTCCCCGTAAGCTGCAAGGAGATCTACTCTACCTGCTGCTAGTTACTGCTGAAGGCTACCACTGCCACATCACTGCTTCTCCTTGGGGTTTTTATCTCAATCAGTAAGTCTGCCTCGTTTGCCCATCAGTGAAGAATAATAATGACCATATTCGAAGGATCAGTGGAGAATGCTGCAGTGTTTGCTTTCTTAACCTTTTCTCCTGCTGCCAGTTGAATTTTATACATTTTACATTGTTCATTCATGTGTTTCTTTGTGTATTCTCGTCTGGCATGAAATATTTTATAGTTTTTCACATCGTTTTGCTTGTTGACGGAGCTGCCCTAACATTCCGTTCTAACTTTTGTTCAAACTGTTCAAAATGTCTATTCCTTGCAGCTCAATGCTGTGAGAGATAAGATTTGTATTATGGCTCTGATCCATAATTTTTGCTGAGCGTAAATTAGTAAATGATTACACCTGATAACTGATTTGCTTATTCTTTAAGTAAACCCTAACGTATTACGTAGCAGAGATATAATTTTTAAAATCGGTGCACTTCGTCTATAGTCGTGACTCACATATAGAGTGCTATTCTTCACTTTTTTTCTAGATCTACGACTGAGGAATTCAACCCTAAGCCTGCCACCCCATGCTACTTGAGCCACTCATTGGTGGACTTGCTGAACCAAGTATCTTTAACCTTCAAACGAAATTTCGCACTTCTCCAGAAGAAACGACTCATGCGTCATCCGCTGGAGCGTGTGCCGTGTCCTTACCAGGTGTTCGCTTGGAGCGCGCCTTCTCTACCACATACAGTGGATGCCATACGAGCTGAGGATGCGTTCAGCAGCAAGCTAGGCTATGAGGAACACATTCCAGGCCAGACAAGGGACTGGAACGAAGAGCTGCAGACAACACGCGAGTTACCGCGTCGGACTTTGCCAGAGCGACTGCTGCGAGAGAGAGCTATTTTCAAGGTGCACAGTGACTTTGTGGCCGCTGCCACCAAGGGCGCTGTTGCCGTAGTTGATGGAAACGTCATGGCCATCAACCCTGGCGAGGATTCCAAGATGCAAATGTTCATCTGGAACAACATATTTTTCAGTTTAGGGTTCGACGTGAGAGATCACTACAAGGAGGTGGGTGGAGATGCTGCAGCTTTCGTAGCACCTCGTAATGACCTGCAAGGCGTGAGAGTGTACAGCGCTACGGACACAGAAGGTTTGCACACACTAGGAACCGTCGTTGTGGACTATCGTGGGTATCGTATCACCGCCCAGTCCATCATACCGGGCATCCTGGAGAGAGAACAGGAGCAGAGTGTCGTGTATGGGTCTATTGACTTTGGCAAGACTGTCGAGACGCATTCCAAGTATATGGACTTGCTGCAGAAAGCTGGAGAGCACCTCAAAGTTTTGCCGCATAAAGTACTCAACGACAAGGGGGAAGAAGTGGAGCTGTGCTCGTCCGTTGAATGCAAAGGCATTATTGGAAATGATGGTCGCCATTACATCTTGGACCTCTTACGTACTTTCCCTCCTGATGTGAATTTCTTGAATTTGAAATCTGAGATTGATTATCCAGCTGCTTGCAAGAAATTGGGGTTCCCTATTAGTCACCAGCACAAGTTGTCTACCTTAAGACAAGAACTTGTAGATGCATTTGTTGATCATCGCTACATGATGTTTCTGAAATTCGCTGCCATACAATTGCAACAACTCACCGCGAAAACATCTGACCCTGTCAAGCTCCAGCAGCTCAAAGCTGTTGATGAAGAGAAAAAGGCAGAAGAAGAGCCTGTGACCGAGCAGTCTGCTCAGAAAGATGGCAAAAAAGTGAAAGACAACAAAGAGATTGAAGCTGAAGAAGCCAAAAAAATCGTCGAAAACGTGACTGAGAGCATTGCTGCAGAAAAGCAGGTTGAAGAGAACACTCGAGATATTATCAAGAAAGCTTCTGCTGCCGTGGGTTCTTTGAAAGAGTCTGATTTTGACATTCGCTTCAATAGCGATGTCTTCTCTCCTGGAGTAAAGCATGCCGATGCTAACGGCACTCGCTTTAAAAAAGAGCGCCAGCTTGTAGTGGATGCTGCGGAGTTCTTGGTTTCAGTTCAGCTACCTAGCATGGTTCATGACCTCACTGATCATTCGTCTGCTCCTACTGATGGACCCTCGCTGTGTGAAGTTATGCATTCCCGAGGCATCAATGTACGCTATCTCGGCAAGTTGGCTGATATGCTGGCTAAAATTCCGGAGCTTGGGTATGCCCATTCCATTGCGGTATTAGAGATCGTCTTCAGGTCGGTGAAACACATCTTAGCAAAGTACATCCAGGGGGTGGAAAGCATCACAATGTCGAGTGGCATTACCCACTTTTTGAATTGTTTGCTTTGCACTGGCGTTCCTCGAGTCAATGTCTCCAAAACTGACGAACTTTTGTCCAAGAAAAAACGCAAGAAGAATGGCAATAGTTTGCCTGAGTGGTCGTCTCTGACCCCGAGGTCTTTGTGGCAGCAAATCAAACAAGAGTGCAAAGCTTATTTTGGTTTTGAACTTACAACTGACTCAATTGACGCTTGTGTCGAGAAGTATGGGCTGCAAAAGATTTCCTTACTGCGTTCAGTTTGTTTGCGCTGCGGCATTCAACTGAAGCTTCGTGACTACTTCTCTCGTAGCACAGAGCTGCTCACCGAGGACGATTTAATCAACGTCTTCCCCATTGTGAAGCACATCAATCCTCGTGCTAGCGACGCTCTGAATCTCTACACGGCCGGCCAGACTAAAATTCAACAAGGGCTTTTGAAAGACGGATACGAGCTCATCAGCGAGTCTCTGAACCTGCTCAACAATGTGTACGGTGCCATGCATCCTGAAATTGCTCAGTGTCTTCGTATGATGGCCCGACTGAACTACATCATGGGCGAATATACGGATGCCATGTGCTACCAACAGAAGGCGGTGCTCATGAGTGAGAGGGTCAATGGTATTGATCATCCGTACACCATCACCGAGTACACTCACCTTGCACTCTACTGTTACGCTAATCAGCAGGTGAGTGTGGCCCTGAAGCTGCTCTACCGCGCGAGGTACTTATTGCTTCTGGTCAGTGGCCCCAAGCATCCTGAAGTCTCACTCGTCGACTCCAACATTGGCCTAATCTTGTACGCTGTTGGTCAGTATAGCCTCTCTTTGACTTTCCTCGAGAATTCTTTGGCGCTCAACAAAATCTTTTTCGGGGAAAAGAGCCTCAAAGTTGCTTTGAGCTACCACTTGGTGGCTCGCACTCAGAGCTGTTTAGGAGATTTCAGAAGCGCCCTCAGAAACGAGAAAGAGACCTTCACCATTTACAAGTCTGAGTTGGGGATGAACCACGAAAAGACCAAGGAGTCAGACGAGTGCCTTCGCCACTTGACTCAGCAGGCTGTTGTTATGGCTAAGAAGCTCAGCGAAGCCTACAACGGCAAACCTAACAATCAGTTTGGTCTGCCTCCCATACAAATCCAAGCACCCGCTAGGTGCTCTGTCCTCGAAATGCTCAATGTTATCAATGGCATTTTGTTCGTTCATATTTCTCCTGCGGAAATAGAGAAAGTTAAGGAAGAATTAGAGAAAGGATCTTCCGACCAAAGTAAGTTGGAGAAGCTGGCGCTGCTAGGCGAGAAGGACGTCCCTGAGAAAAGTTCTAGTAAGAAGGATGAAGTATACAAACAAGAAGAGGATACCAAAGAAAGCAAAGTAAACGGCATCGATGAAACGTGCGATAAGGAAAATGAGCCTCCCGTGCCTGTGGAGGTTCGGTGAAGTCTTGTAGTGTCAACCTCGCTTCCTAAGCTTAAGAAGTGTATGCTTTGATTCCTCCAGCATTGTAGGTATGTAACTTTTTTCTTGTTTGACGTATTCATGTATTTAGTTGACTACGCGCGCAAAGCTATCCTGTTGGTTTGGAGTTTTTCAGTGTTTCAAGGTGTTTTTGGTGTCACATTCCAGTCTGGTTCCCTGCAAGTCGAATCGGTAGCAGCACAAAGTATTTTTATTCTCTGGTTTGAGACGAAATTCACCCGTTTTGTATTCGATGTCATGCAGCTCGGTTGGTCAAATGGTAAGTGTTGCAACTAGTGGCATGTCGTGTATTTCAATGGATTTCACGTATTGGACTTGAAGTGAGGCGCTCTCTCTTCCCAGTTCCTGCGATACATTTATAGAGCGTGTTCTGAATGTGTTTTTGTTTGGGGGTATATCTTACTAGCGGTCGTCCACCTTTTGGGTAACTTTAGTTCGTAATTGGTTGTGAAATTCCACGATTAATTTGCTCAATAGCTGTAGTAATTATATGGATCAGATGCAGTGCTAGCAGAGTGAGGATGCCGTTATACCTGAATGCCTTTGTATATAAAATCCTGTATAATAGTCAAGTGTACAGAAGGGAAACGGCCGCCTCTGCTGTCACTACTCGATTCATTCTCAAAATTACTTTTCATGAGTCGTGAAAATTTGTAGAATTCTATCATTCGAATAGTGCCTCAATAGCAAGCCAGATCATAAAATTCCCTGCAACTGTGCTTTGACACCAGTGAGGGAATGGCGAGTGTAGTATTTGAATGCACATCCTTGTAATGAATTTAAGATATGTGCCTAATTTTGACGTCTTTCAGCTTGGCAGTCCTTCTTTAAAGTCAGTTGTGCAAAGACAGTGATATTACACGCAATACTCGTTGCAATATAGTACTAAATATTCATTGTTGCAAGACTTAGTAGTGTGGGAGCATTCTGTGCAGTTGTCAAGTGTAGAACCATTCTATTCTCCATGAAGAATTCGAAGGATCAATCGCTATTAGTGATACTTGAATGCGAGTTGAGCGTGAATGGAAGGTCGTGGGAAGAATCAACATTAAGAGTAAGCGAGTCATTGTTTGCCGTGAAAACACTACGTTTTCTTGATACAGTGAACTACTTCACTGATGGTGCCTCCGAGTTCGTTGCTTTGCCTTGTCGCTGAGCATTCTTTAAGCATCATTCATGTCAGGCTTGTTCAGTGACTCTTTGAAGATCTGTTCGCTTCTACTATCTTGCTGAGCGTGGTCGTAAATTAAATTGTTTCAAAAATATGTGTTGGTGTGTTGTCAGAAATGACGTCAAAAACGTGTATTTCCTTGCACGAAAAAGTCTCGGAGTCTCAGCACAGGTCCGGCATTTATTATGTTTAATTGTGGGCTGAGCATATTTTTTATCTCGTCATGAGAAGACGCGTTTCTTGTTGTTCAATTCTTTGTGTTCCTTATTACGTATTCTTTCGAATTCGTTAATTTGTACGAGTTATTTAGGGGACAAGAGGCACAATAACGTTTATAGCAATTTATTATCATAATACTGTCTTGTTGGCCCTTTTGTAGACAGTGATTTAACCTAGGTCATGATTTTTTTGAGCTGCATGCCGATGGCAGGTGTACTTTGTGGTTCGACGTACGTTATTTTGACGACTTTGCTGTCCCTTCGTTGCGTTCCCTCGAAAGCGGTACACTTGTGACACCCAAATGCGCGGCTTCAGGAACGCTGTTCAGTGCAACACCCAAGTCAGCATTCGTGAAGTCGCCAGTATAAGGTAGTTCCTAATGTTCTGTTGCAGCTTAATTTTAGTGCAGGTGTGGCTTACTTTTAAGCAGAGCAGCTTTCAGTTGGTAGTCTCAATTGTCGTGCTATATTAATTGACGTATGTAGTTGTTGCTTTTCACCTTTTGATGACGTGGGAGCTCTTTTCGAAGTCCTTATTAATTCCAGATGACCATGTTAGCGGTGCATGTTGACTTTTCTTCTGTTTAATTTGAATTGTTCTTCTGGACGACAACCGCTCAGCGCTAAGCGGTCTGGATGTATATCATACTCGCACATTTGGACTTCGACGCTTGTCCGACAATTGAACTTTCGAGGAAACTTAGACGAAAGAAAAAAGGCCTCTGTTATGTTATTTGGAGGTACGGTGCCTCTTATTATATCCATTTGTGAGTGGCTGAAGTTTGTGGCCTTTATTGATTTTGAGTAGTGCATAAGGGAGAACTGATGTTCCAGCCAGGGCTGAATCCCGAACCTGTTAGAAGTTTGTAGTACTGACTATGGCATCCAGTTGCTGAGTTTGTTAGAAAAATGCTTGCGAATATCCTCATGGTGTCATATTATAATGGGCTGAATGAAATTACTAGTCAATTTATGTCGTGCTTCCTCCTCAGACTACTACGAACTTGGTATCTGTGTAAATAATGATTTTGAAACCAAGCATCGTTAGCTTTTGAGGAGGATGTTCAGAGCTCGTACAGTTTACAATAATGGAAAGCTTTTTGCTTTTTGTGATTTAGAGTCGTTATTTTGCTTTTATCTTTACACTCGTATGTGTTTTTTCTTAAGGGTTGGATCCATCCACACTCCCGCCTTATCTAAAGCATGTTTTTGTGTGAGAAACCTAGTCTGCGTTGTCTTCAATATGTTCGTCACTCTAGTACGATGGTATATTTTTAGATGAATGAAAGGGCTTCCCGTCGTAGCAATCTTCACGAGTGATATGCTTCTAGACGTGCTTCGTTGCTCCTTCCATAGTATGTCATTGGTTGTGGCAATATCAGAAGATCTCCTTTTTTTTTGTGCGTGAGTTATTCTGTATTTCTGATAAGACGAGGATTCTGGTAACCGTAGTAATTGATGGTGCGATTATAAGGTAAATTCACTGGCTTTGCGAGTACCTAATTTGAAAAAAATGCGCTAACATAGGAATAGAAAGTGTTCAACGAATAACACTAATATGCTGGACAATGCTTCGATGTTTACAGAGATGAAGGTTGTTGAGACTTCAATGAGTTAGTAAAATGGCTCTTACTAAATTTGTCTGGTAACTTCGAGGAAGGTGTATTTTAAATTTGAGTTACTCGCTGCCCATACAGCATTATTACTTACTAGTTTAATTTTGTAATTAGACGTGAAGTTGGTTGCTTCCTCTCTGCTTGCTGTGGATGTACCAATAATGTATTAGTTCCCACAAACTGACGCTCTACATTTTCGCTGTGCTTCCGATTGCATGCTTACTCTACGGTCAGCTTCAGACAGATTTGATGAGCAGCTATCTTCCTCTGCCTGAGGTAGTAGTTCAAGGAACAGGGTTCAATTGCCAACATTCTATCATTTAGCCAATTCGATGTGTGTTGCGCTCTTTTCAAACATAGAGAAGTAAGCTGCGCTAGGTAAAAGGATTTCGGACAGGATTCTCGTAACTGGAAATATTTCATGGTGAAAGTTCGTTTAATCGATTGTTGAGACAAGAGGGTGTTTCTTGACTTAAAAACTTAAACAATCTTTCCTATTTTAAGTTTTGTAAATGATTCACGCCAAGAGCAAGTCTAGGTGTAGGTTTTGAGAACTCCCTGTAGAGCAATATACTGGAAGTAATTGATCAACATCTTGAGGCTTTCTGGGGGGATATACTCGTATTGTATGCTCGAGCAATCCTAAGAGTACGCTGATAGTCTGTCTTCGTCATTGCACTTTAAGGGGCATCTTGGTGAAAAGCTTAAATGCAAGGTACGATAAAACTAAGCGTAACATAGTAGGTAAATTGAATTTAGATCACATTTTATTCATGTACTTTTTCATTTTTTCGAAATAATGGCGATTTCAGGGGTAAATAAGTATTTTTTGCATTTTTGACCAAAATCGGCCTCCTCCTACAGTTTTCATGACAGAACAAAAGTAAATAGAGTTTTGGAAAGAGAAAATTAATATCTACAAAAGATCGTGCCCCTTTTTGGCCACCATAAGAATCACAACTCAAAAATCGAAGATTTTTACCATTGACACTAAGATGCCTCCCGTAAGGAATTGACTACTCGGCAGTATTCCTGACTACCTGCAGCTAAATAAGCCATGCGTGTTGCACGACTGTACTGAAGTTTGGTTGTCAAGATTTGTCTTAACTTCTTTCCTTTTATATTTCATGGGAGGCTGGTGTTACGTGATAGCGACCTGTAGCTCGAGTGTAATGGTTTGTATTCCGTCATTCGTCTCACTTTACACTTAGCTTTCTACGAGATGCCTACAGTTTTGTCGGGTTAACGGACTGTATCAGTGCACTATTTTGGTGCGACTTTAACTAAATCTTTCGTGTGTTTCTCTGCAATCATTGCCTTAGTTGAATGGGCACAGTAATTAGACTGCTATTATGCTAATGTTGTTGAAATATAATTAATTCTACTTTGCCAAATATGATATTCGAAATAAGCATTGACATTTTTTTCGTTCATGTCAAAATAATGCATTCAAGAATGCTTTCGCTATCTACGTAATCGAAGAATGTGCTGCGGGGTTGACTGAGTTTCCGTATTTTTACGTGTCATTCATGCTTTCGCAAAGCAATTATGTTGTCCTGCATGTGTTGTACTTCCATGCGTTACTTGAATCTCAAGACAGCGCTAACTATTGCCCTATCAACTTCAAGTAAATACTTCGTACCGAAACGGTCTACTTTTCAAAACAAAACCACGGTGAACGAGGAGTGCAAGGTGTTGGACAAAGTGTTCCTTTTCCACTAGCACCACTACCTTCCCAATCCGAGACAAGAGAAATACTCTATCCTACACAGAAACTCGCTTTTTTCAAGCCCTGGGTAAATCCCCAATGCTCTCTCCAGAGTCAGGAGAGAGCAAAAATGTGATAAAACTCCTACACCCAACCAACCAACTTTTCTCGGTGCCGCAGCAGACTCGTAGATGGCAAGCCTCATGCATTTGTCACACGAAGAAACAACTAGCAAGGCGTGTCAGAGCTATCTTAGAGCCTTTCGATTTCCAATTCACTTGAAAATTCAAAGAAAGATGACATTCTTATCGACTGCCCTAGTTGTCAAGCTGTTCCTGATAATCGTGCACACCCGTACCTTGTTGAAGCTGCGCGTGGTAGCACGGAGACATGCAACCACATCGGCACTTCTGTGCAGTAGCTTTCGTCTGGTTCTGTCATTATTTTCCTGCAGAGCACGCACTAAGCTTCGTAGTGCAATTGCGTTCAGAAACTATCAATGTAACTTGTTTCAAGAACTAGCTTTCTATTTGATGATAATGGATTTATGAAATGATTGTGAGAAATCTATCAAGCATAATCAATGACTAAGAAGTAGGTAATTCTCACGTGCGCTGAATTGCAGTACAGAAAGTGGAGTGTGGACCTTAGTTTCTTGTCCCACGCAGCTTACGTTCAATTCAGCGCTTCTGCTATTAGTATTTTCTCAAATTTAAACGTTTTTTGTCAGGAGTGGCTATTCTGTCAGGATTTTTTACCATTCTGAATTTATAATCAAGGTGAAATTATTGTGACTATTTATGGAGTTCACTTTCCAACATGACGAAAACGAATGTCAAGAACTTGATCAACTCGGTTCTTTTGTTCATCATGTCGCGATGTTTGCTGCCTCTGTTAAGACTCATTTGAGAGAAGGCGACTGTCAAATTTTCTTACAAAGTTATTATTCATAGCAGCGTTTATAGTAATATTTCTCTAGAAGGCTTTTGCGTCATTGAAGCGATCAAGTTAACTTTACCACGGTTTAAACACTTCCTGATGGGTTATTTGAGAAAAATTTTTGAATATTATATGAATAGTCCTTTCCTTGCGAATGGTCGAGCTACAGCCATCTTGTACATACTGACGAAGTTGTCTCCAAGTTTAAAGGTAGTTTGTAAGAGTAGCGTGCGTCGTAAACAATAGTGCACTCACACTGTTGTTCATTTTAACGAATGTTATGCGCTCTGCTGAAAACATTGAATTTAAAGCTCTCAGAAGTCCTTTCCGTGTTGGCATTTAAGACCATAAAAACTAGTGTTCATATCAGTACGTCAGAAATAGAGGGTCATCAAATCCATGCTCCATTTGGGACGTACGAACTAATGCACTAACAAACCGGTTACTGGAATGGAACTGATCTGTAAGTTAGGTCATATTTTGAGTTAGTTACTTAATCATATTTTTCCATGATGCTGTTTTTTTATCGTTGAAGACTTTTCGCCTTTCTCGTTTTTTGCATATTTTACAATCTCCACTAAACCTCAACTCTTGTTGAGCTGAACACCAGTTTACTAACTCAATGGAAAAGTGCCTGATGTGCACTTCTTGGCTTCATTGCAAGAATCTTTCATCGCAACTCAAAGAACATCGTTTTATCGCTCCATAAAGCGTTAGTTCTTCAGCATCTTCAATATGCAGTAGGAGCGTTAACAAGAGGCGTCAATAAATTATAGAGAATTCCATGTAATGCAACAAAGATAACTGAATTCCGCAATCTCGACTACGAAAGTTTTGTGCAGTTTTGAGCTCAGCTCCTTAGAATATAGAAAACTGCAGGGACGACTCATCGAGACCTATAAATATCTCAATGGCTTAACCGATAACTTGAAACCACGGCCATAAACCAATAATAAGAACCTTCATGACATCGCAGGTTCTAAACTTATTTCTAGTCAAAATTGCCTGGAACCAGCCATGCGAAAATATCGTTTCCGCTGGCACTGTAAACACATTCAGAAATCATCTTGACAAATATTGGATAAGGAACCTCCAGTTCTATTATGTGTTGATTCTATATCCGTTTTAACTCAAAGGATCTGTGTATGATTGCGGTGCGTGTGCGTGACTGAAATGCCTGCGAGTTGTTGAGGTGCATGCACGTGATTAAAATATCTGTGTGATTAAGGTACGTGTGCGTGATAGTTGTCTGAACGTTAGACAACATGGGACTTTGGTAGCAAACCAAAAATGGACCAAACGGCGTTCCTGTTGCCATATTCTATTCTGACACATTTGATAGTGAAAGGCTTTTTCAGTAATGTGATTTGAATTAATTGCTTTGTGTAATTTTCTTTGTTTATTATGCTTTCCAGTTAGGCTAACGTTTAACTCAGGTCGTTGGAAGAAATTTTAAGTCGATGAATTAAGTTTTTGCTCATGGTTAGTTGGGCTTCATCTAGTTTCAAAGGTAGCTTAGCTACAGTACGTCTTATGTGATAACGCTCTTGCTGCAAATATAGAGATAAGAATCATTTAGTCACAAAATTCTCTTATCAGAGTTTACAACTTTTTAAACCGCTGTTACGTAACTTGCAATTTGTTTAAAAGTAGGCACTTCTAGTAGAAGAAAAGTAGAAGTAAGCATGTCAGAAGTGCGGTACAGTAGAATTCCGTTAAACCGGCACTCGCTGGCCAAGCTTTAGATATTTATTCATTGTTTTTTCTTCTTTAACACATTCATCGCGGTATGACCCACCGGTGGGTCACTCAGGTTAGGTTCTGTAATTTTTTCAAAGCTTTCTAGTGACTGTATGTACAAAGTAAAGATTTGCACCGGCTAGGCAACCGCAATGAATGTGTTAACTGCGCTAAGCAATTGATATTGTTTTCCTCTTATGTTTAGCGTGTCTATGAATTGTTTGTGGTTACTTGGGTGATATTAACCGGCAAATGCAAAGTCCCATGGGTGCCGGTTAAAAAGACTTCTACTGTACTACGAACATTAGAAAAATATTTGAACGAAAGTCGCCATGAGTAACCTGATTGAAGTCGACAAGATATTTTGAATAGAAATCCATAAATGGTATTCATTGTAATATAATCCTAATTATATGGTAGTTCGACTAAAACCCAGGATTATGGATGTGCGGTTCAGAATTCCACAAAATCTTCTTGCGTAATCATGAAGAACTTGACTCTCTGCGATGGTATTCAAGTACAGTATTGTGAAACACTTTACTAGTTACATGGCGTGCCACAGTAGAAATAGTCGCTTTTGAACGATATATAATATGCTGAGAATGGTTTCGTGAGTGCAATATTGCTTCATCGCTTTATATACGGGTCTCCCTCGGAAAGCTTTTTTCCAGATGTTATCTGTTTTAATTTACATTCTCTTAATGAACAGCTTGTGTTAATTGCCAGTCTGTTCGTGCGGTAGTTGACAATCTATGAAAACATACGTCCTTTAATGACTGGTGTAGTGTCAGATCCTTCGGGCTAATGGAAGTGTACGTGTCGGTTGAAGTCGATAGTTCCTCGGATACTAATTTTGAATTTTTAAACTGCAAACGCTGTCTAGCTTGAATTATTCCTGAACTCCTCATGGGATGTTGTCCTTACGGGTACGCGGTGAGGATGTTCGCTCTCCAACCTGACAAGCTCTCTTCAGGTGATCTGTTGGGCATTATTGTCTGTGTTTAACTACTTCTCAGAGAGATCTTGCTCCCCTCATCGCTTAATTTCCCGTGCTTGATGCTCAAATCTTTTCTAGGTTCAGTTATGGCAGCCTTAGATGTTTCTTCGTTCCTGTTATTTCCTTGTAGGGTACTTAATTTCTGGCTCTGACAAGCTGTGTCAACCGATAAGGGGAAACGTTGGTGCTACTTGAATCAACTTTTCCTATTGTGAGTCAGCAGGGGTTTGCGTCAAACCTCACCTTAATTGACTACTAACTGTAGTAAAACTGAATTTTAAAGTTATGAAAGCTTGTAAGATGTTGGTAAATCGAGAAATAATTTTGAGACAATTAATTGAGTAACTTCGAATATAATTCCTTAGCCAATCCAGTACAAATGTTATGACTTGCGAATAGGGTTAACAGCTTCATCTTTGTGAACTTATTTCCTGAGGGAAAAGGAATAGACGTGTGCAAACGCTGGTTGCAGAGTTTCTTGAAGGTGATTGAATTGGTTTGACTAAACGTTGGTTCTTCATCAATCAAGTGAATATACACACTCCGCTCTAGTTAGACGCTACCCATCTACATAATAATTGACTATGTATCTCCCTCTCTCTGTATCTATGTGTGTCCGTCCCATTGTTTCCTATCTATTACTGAAGAAAAATTATTCAACTGAAATCAGAACGGATATGCATGTATTACAAGCATTGTATTGTGGATACCAAAGGCGCCGGATCACTATGAAACACGCCATTTTCTCGTTTTCAGATTTCTTCTCTTATATGGCCATGTTATCGTTAGGCAAGATACAAAATGAAAGTTCTGTACGTATTCATGAAAAAATATTCAGATTATGATAGTACCACTGATAAAACTAACATATGTATTTTGTTTCATAGATCTTTAATTTTATCGCTTTTAAACCAGCAATTTCATTGGGTCCCATCATTGCCATGTTATCGGTAGATGAGATACAGAATGGAAGTTCCGCACATATTAATGAAAAGTATTCATTGAAAGCCCAATAATTCATCGTAAATCTTTAATACATTTGTCTATAAAATTATTACAAATTAGTCAAATCTAAGTCGTGGAATTTCCACCAGAACTGTCTAGTTTCTCAAATTGACTGGAGAGATAAACTACGTGTACATGTCTGAAAATGAAAAAATTGGACTTCAACTATTTGTAGTTGAGAAATTACTAGTTTGGACTTCACAGGTTCCCTGGGGTCGAAATATGAAGAAAAAAAAACGTCACGAGTGTGGATATATTGGAAACGAGCGGTGACGCTGTTTCCGTGGGTTACCCTGTAGCCTGGATACCACCATTGTGTTGGTACCTTGGCAATAGTACTGTGTAACAACGCGATCAAACTAAACAGGCTCGTGACATCTTTTTTAGTTTATTATTTTTATAACAATTACAGATCATTTTATTTTGAAAGTGCGAGATTTAACCTCTTTTCGCAAATTCAGAGTGAAAGCCTGGTCAGATTATTTGAGTCGACGTTCAGCACTGCAGCTACTAGCTTTCGGGATTCCCGTGCTGCCTTTGCGTAAGGCTGTCCTGCCACTTAGTCATGTACCTTTAATAGCTTCAGAATTTTATTGTCCAGCTTTGTAGATATCAATTAAATTCTGATGAACCTACACAATTTATTGTCCTTTTTTCGATTACCCTCTTCGTGTTTAATTTTTTGAAAATGGGAAGCCATCATTGGTGTAATGCCAGCATTTTGAGCGAGGAAAGCGTGTAATCAAATCCTACTTTTTAATTAAATTTTATCCTTAATTAAGCTTTCAACACAACTTTTCCATCTACTAAACTTCCTGATCCCATTCTTGAAAAACTCCGGTTTCGAAGAGAAAGATTCTTAAACTTCACTTTGTTTCCTCATGGTTTTGTGAGTTGAAACTCGTCCAAATGATTTTATAAAATATGAAACAAGAGATAGTCTGAAGGAGCTGTGCCGTTTTTTACTCTCAGCACTCTGTTGAAACACCCTTTTGCCCTTGTGCTATCACTTGATTAAACTTGTTTCTGTTCAGTGGTCGCCTTTATCGTTTGCAAATTTTTGCTGACGTGAAAACTAGAATGGGTAGAATTGCCTGGTGCCCGAAAACGTATGTGCGAAGTCACCTTTTTAAAGCACCTATTAACTTGTATTATTAACGCGGTACTTCAAGTCGTAAATTGTTCTCTTGTTCGTGATAAAGTTGTTGCGTCTCAGTTACGGTAGCGATCGAACTTAAAAAATGTTAAATTTGCCCCGATAAATGTCACATGAAAGTGATCTTTTCTCTGGCTCACGGTCAGCGCTACTGGGTTCAGTCTGCCGAGCTTTGGTAGAGGACTTGCGTTGTCTTAATCATTTGAAGGGGTAAATTTAGAAACCCGATGTAGGCACTCTACTTTAATGTAGCTTAAACTCTTAAACGTGAGCTCTCTATCGACAGTCTAGAATCATTTTAGCAATTTTTTGATCAAAATTCTGAACTCGAATGGGGCTGAAAGTATTCAGAATTTATGTCTCGCTTTTAAAAATGCCCCACCTTAAGCGGCTACCTCAATTTGATTGATGCAACAAATAGCACACTTGGCGCTCCCAGATTATTATGAGGCCAATTTTCGACTGCTTCTCATTTATAATTTTCATCAAAGACTTGTGATATATTAAATGCAACATCAGGTGGGCTTGTAAGTGACTTATAAATCGCTCAAGTAAAGCGATCGCTCAGTCTCATAGTTTTTCACGGCGTTTGATTTGCCGGAGTTCGCACCTTTAAGGCGGGATCAACAAGGCGAGAAGCAAAGCTTGCTTGTTTATAGGCATCACCTTCAAAGGGGCGTAAATTGCGAACGTGAACACCATAGCATCTGACTCAACCGCAAGGAAATCCCTGTGCCTTCTTCATTCATAGCTCTCAACCTACGGCCTTAATATTCGACAGACACTTGCAGTGAATTAAGTCCGATTAACGTGTTAATAAACTCATACCTGAATCGACTGTGCCGATGTCGGTCATTGAGACTTTATCAGACAAACGAGACTGCAAAAAAATATAATAGATCTTGGCTATGAGATTTCCTAGAGTACAATTATTGATCGCATTTAAGTGTTGTGTCCAAATGATTTCTGTGCTTGTGGTTGATACCCGTTGAGCTGGCCTCGAAATAAGATGCTGTGAACGGTGCACTTTTGATCAGATCGAGATACCATCGAAATTTCATCCTGATGCATGTTCATGCTCACCTGCTAGTGTCGCTCGCGCACGTAGTCGGGTGACCGACGTGACCCTATCGGCCAGCATTATTCATAGTAAATAAATATGCTGTTTTACACCTTTAGATTTGTGTTTTTAGGGGGCTAATGTGGCCAGATTTAATAGCCATGAGTTCAGTAGGTGTGATACATTTGGACTGCGTGTTCCTGTGATTTTGTTGAAAACTTTTGAGTACGCTCTCCAAGTTGCCTTTTCATTTTGCATATAAATATTTGTTCACTCACGTTATTAATTTGTTGTGTTTAAGTGTGGTCCGTATGTTGTATTGGTGCTGTGTGTGTTCATATTAAGGAATATTTCGTTATTTTAATTAAAAAATCACTCATCGCGCAAGTACTGCAATATTTTGAAGTATTATGTACAGTACTGCCGATATAATGTACTTGAAATTTTATCTTTACTATACAGTCGGTAGGCAAGTTTGCATTGCACAATTTAAGCTCGCATTCCTTTCCTACGAAGTAAATTTTTTAATTCATAACTGTAGATGTTCGTCACACTGACTGCCATTTACTAACGATGAATTCTCTCAATAAAATTTCATAAGACAATTGATAGTGTCTACGTATATTTAGAAGACTTGTCAGTGAGCGAATTCTATAAACTCAACCAAGTGCTGTTGGGCATCAAGGGTCGACGCTCCGATCTGATCATTTCATTATTTTTTTAAATTTATTCAGGTATTTCCTCCCAGGCATGAGCTCTTTGCATCAATTCAAGTAGACCTGCCGGACTTCTCACGCTCATGCATCATGAACTGTCATACATCATTGCATCAAAATACTTGCATGTTTCTATTTCTTTTGTCTATAACTTTTCTTAACTTTCTCTTATACAGTTTTTGTGCATTAGAAAATATTATAACGGGATTCGGTTTAAATATATTTAGCTATCACTTGTACGACACAAGTAAAATGCATCTGCAAAAAAAATCGAAATGAAGGACGACTACGTACAAGTGATTTATTAGTGAGATGAGTGACTCGTTTTAGAAAAGTCGCTTTTATTTATTTCGCTTCATCGCGTATTGTATATGTTTTCAAATCAATATAATAATCTACAAAACCGGTCGTCGAAAAACAGTTACATTACGAAATGAATCATTTGCTATTTACAATTCAATGATAATATATTTCTTTATTCTTCTTAGAGATGTGGACTATGATGGCCATGTTTTTTAGAGAATCATAGTGTTTGAAACCCATTATTTTTCTCACTCGTGTTCCGGTTTACTTTAATTCAGACTAACGTCGATGGTTTATTCGATTTACTTCTCTCTATTTTATTTATTTTAATATTTTCTTACGTGGTGAGGTTCGTTGCAGTACCTTGCAGCCCTATTTAACAACCATAGCCGGAATTATCTCATAAAATATCTGATCTTCTACTATTTATGTTTATGGAAAGTAATTCTGAAATTCTCCAAGTCAACATTTTCGTGTGTGTTGGACGCCAACGCTAGATGAAATTATTAACGCTTATTAGGAGGTAGTGCGTTGAGATTATTTTGAACGTATGCCAGTTGGATGACTCCACCTTGAATTACCAAAAAGGACATTGTGGCAGCTAAACTAAAATGCGTGTAAAATAAAAGTGTTAATGGCAAGATTGAATTTATGCTGACGTGTTAGAATCAAATAATGTACGCTGACAACTTCGAAATAAGAGTCTTTTGAAATTAATTTATATATATTCAGTTATTGGTGGTTTCATACCCGCTCAGTTAAATGTAATTCATATAAATGGACATGAGCTATATCAATAGTGAAACCAAAATTAACTATGGACGGTAAAGATGGCCACCTTTTATGTACGCATGCAGAGAAGATTTAAAAATTAATGCTGTTTGAATGGAAATCCTTTGATCAAAATTATTTAATTCACAAGAACAATACGTGTTGTTCAATTTTTTAGAATCCAAACTTTCTACAACATTTTGCTTACGTCAGCTTTCGAGTATTCTTCGAACTATCCAAATTTTGTAGCTTGTCGACGTCGTCGATTAACACATTTTCTTTTACTGTGTTCAACTCATTTATTCATTGTAACATTTGCACGACGTGAGTATTGAGGTGTTAGTGTTCATATATTGTATATTGCGGGGTAATGCGTTATCTTAGCTGCCCTCTTCCCCGGATATATAACGTTAACGCTCTAACTGAATGACATTTACCTTTTCACACTATTTCACGGCTAAATTAGCTAAAATGTTGTAAAAAAATGTCAAGACAATGGGCAATCTGTGTCTCCCTAATTACACGGATTTCATGAACTGAAGAGAGTAATGTGCACCAGAGCAGAAAAACAATGAGGAACACTTTACAGAAATTATCACACGATCTTTGATGACGTGCGGAAGTGAAAACAATATTGATTATAATTCTGATCAAATTAATTGTCCTGAATGACCGTGTGCCAGGAACACATGTTTGTGGTAATTAAGTTATTATTTCTTGTTTTAAAATGGAAGTCAGAACCTAATACTTCGCATTATATTGCTCGTAATGGATTTCTCTAATCCGCTCTTTAATAGCATTAGTGTATTATACAAGGGCACAATATACTGTATTTCCCGTCAATCATTTTTCATTACTATTTTTGTTCGTATTGTTTATGTTGTTTGTTTTTTACTGAATTGTTAATTTATATTGTATTTTTCCATTTGTTTATGGTTATTTATATACATATTTTCGCAAAGCGGCTTTTTAAATTTTGTTCACTGGTTCCATCATTATATTCTATCTACATGTATTACAATTTATTTATTTTTCCAAATCTTGAGGTAATAGCGTCAAGGGATATCAGTTCACTGCTCTATTAGACTAATACTTATTTTATTGTTGGTGATGATAGAGAGCAGTTCAGTTTTCCAGGCACAACAATAATTGTGCCTGGAAAACTGAACTGAGGCGACGTACTTTGTTTATTTTGCCTGAAGTGAGCAATTCTTTGTTTCGTTAAAATAGCTTTGTTCATTATCATATCAAACTAGTGGTTTTGAATGTAATTTTATTTGATTCTCTTCTTATACTTCAAGTCCATAAAATGATTTAAACGCCTTTGAGGTGACGTTTTTTTCCGAAAAATTATATCGCTCTGTACACACATAACGTCGAGAGCTCAGAAGCGTGTGATGTGTACGAGAATTTGTTGTGAAAGTTCCAAGAAAAGATACATGGTGACGTTCGAGAGGAGGAAGTTTATGATGCGGAACACATTGCACAAAAAACATCATTTTTGTTTAAACTTTTTGTTAAGAATCTAGGTAAATTTTTTTTAATGCATTTACACATTCGGTAAGACAAGGCCTTCTTCATCAGGGCTGTGAGTTTAAGCTTTAGACTTGTTTCAACAGAACATTTTCCCCCTCAACAAGATCCCGAAACTGCTGTTTAAATTCTTGCCTTGCGGTTCAGTGAGTGCAGTTCATTATTGGAAGTCCTGCATGTTTCTGTAGAACGCGTGATTAATTTTACGATGGTTTCTCCCTGGTTCATTGGGAGTCTAAGGCACGCAAATTAAAGAAGCCTTGTGACCAGACACAACTTGACACGGAAATAACGCTCGCTACGTTCGTGCTCATCGCTGTGGCCGCGCGTGCCAAGAACCAGCGACCGTTTGACGTCACGCTGTCTCTCGGAGTTCCCCTACTATTTATACCTGATGCAGGAGCCCTGCTTCCTGGCTGCAGCCGGTACCCTGCGTCTGTTCTTTTGTGCATTTTTAATTGAGTTAAAATTTATGATTTTTTATGGGCTTTTATTTCGTAGTTGTAATCTACTTTCCCCGCCCCACGCCTGCTTTTTCATGCGGTTCTATTTAAAGTTATGTTTTGCCTTTTTTTGAGCGCCTGCTCTTCTTGTGTTTTTGAGTCGCAGTTGTAACTTGTTTGCTTTTTATATGAAGAAAGTTACATCCCTTGCAACATCAACAAAATTACAACGTCTGTAAGGTGTGCTTTTCAAAACAAATTTCATGTTAAGAAACTTTTTTGATTCAAGGTTTCGTGTCCTTTATTATAACAGGAAAAATGTAAATCTCTTTCCACAGATTTACATAGTTTATTTCGGGCCTTATATTGCTGAATACAAATTCACATAAAACTTCTTTGAATAAATACTTTACGGCCGCTTGCTTTCAGGCAGCGGTGAGCTTTGGTATCACATTAAAATGTTTACAATGCTTCCTGCCTACATCCGTTTAGCAGCCAAGATTAGCCATCTCGATCAATCTGGTATCTTAAAGAGATGAGCTCTCCGTCGCTTTAGAAATCTCAGTCGAATTTTGTACTCTGAAAATCACGTCTATAATAACATTTTGCTATTTTAATACCGTAGTTCTTTCCACCTGATTCTAGAAATTCTATTAAATTTACTTTCATTGATTTTTCGTTTGTCTGAACCCTTTCAATATATGTCCCAACAGAGAGCAAAAGCCGGATCGAGAGGGTTAAGACTTCGGCTTGGTCACTCAATTTTCTCACGCGTCTTGCTTTAACGTTCAATTTTTTCATCTTGCTCGTGAAAATGAAACCAACAAACACGCTTAGAAGTATTGAATTAAATCACTAATACGAGCTACTGTAAAGCATTATGAAAATTATAACCAATCAACATACCGCTGCACGACTGCATGCATTCTGATAATAAAAGTGAGAAAAATCTGACAGATGTATGTATAAATACATTGACAGAACAAGTGAATGAGTTTGACTGACGAGACGTTAGAGTTTGGATATTTTCATTCTCTTCTTTTTTTGCTCGTGATTTTTTCTTGGTTTCAAACGAATGATTGACGGGCTTTCTAGAGGCAAATTTCGATGGGAAATTCTGTGACTGTTTTCCTCGCTAAAGTCAACCAGGTTAGAGCGGCACATCTCTTTGATCGCACCTGGCACGGCGCTCTCGTGTTTCCTCGAATGGCTGTGGCGCACGCATCAGTGTACCAACTTTATTGAGATAAAAAGTAGACGTTTGAAAACTCGAAGCATTGCTTTTGTAAACAAGCGAACAAACTTGGCTCTCTGCACTGGGGAACTAGACTGAGTTCACTCGGAAACAAATAATATTTAATAATATGCGCATACTGTCGTTCGTGGCATTTTAAACGTTATTTCAAAGTAAGACTTTTTAGTTAAGTAATTACTTTCTTCAAAGCACTCTCAATTATGCCCAAACGAGCTACAATGTTATTTATGCCCGTAAAGAAGCCTAAAAGCAAGACTAATATCGGCATTTGGAAAGCTCTGTATAAGCTCTATTATGCTTGCAATGATTTATGTTGTACCTCATTAATTCAAGTATTTCATCACATATTAGTATTTTTATTATATGTCTGCTAGTCATAAACATGAAAAATCAATTGCCTACTTGAATTGCATTCTTCAATAGGTTGTTCCCTTATTAAAATTGGGTTTAAATTGCAAACATTAACTTGTTTAGAATTTAGAAATTTTTTGAATGTTTTTGAATTTGAAATTGACTGTTTTTAAACAGAAGACAACATTTGACCGCTTGGGAACTTGTAAACACTGAGCTAATGCTCATTTTCTGTCGACACCTCGTGGTATTCGTTCGTGCATTGTGGCTTCTACAGAGTGTGTTAATATAATTTCCTTTTTTTCAACTGCATTTTGCTTTGGAAAAAGGAAGTTAAGTTGCCGCATCCTGTAAAAGCAGTGTAGGTGAAATTTTGAACGAACGTACGTCAACTTCTTAGTTTAGTGAGAGGTGCCAGCGTGTGTTGAACACAATATACAAAACAAAACCACAATTCATGCACACCAGCAGTAAAGCGGGAGACTCTGTCATGATGCAAGACCTCTGCACTGTCATTTCAAAGGTGTAACTCAAGTAAACCTCAATGAACTAAGTTAATGAGGTCTCTCCGTCGAATATTGATGGAGAAAAAGTTATTTTTTCAAGTTTTAGGGGACTAGTTACTGAAATAAACAGAAAAGTTTGTTCATTCGAGAAAGATTGGCAAGAGTTTCTCTCACTTTAAGGTTAAGGTTATTTTTAGACCTGGGGTTCGGGTCAACATGTATTGGTGTGACTTTGTCTTACTTTGTCAATGAAAAATAATAATAATGAGCGTCTTACCGAGACCTAAATATCAAATGGACGAACTGGGCAGATGAATTTTGGCAAGTATTCAGCGTACTATATTTTGACACGATTAGTGCTTATATTCAAGGTACTATATTTGACACAATTTTGGCTAATATTCAAAGTATCATATTTTGACGCGATGATGAGAACGAGCTTTTCAGCTGAGTGCTGCGTTAGTTGAATGGCCTTGTAAGCATCTTTCTTTATACTTTGCATCTTCTCTCTGTTTGATTAGACATTCCACAACATACTTCAGTTGAACTAAATATCAAACATGCACATATCATTGTTGGACATGGTGTTCGGCAGTCGTGCATTGCAGTCTGCTTGTGCAGCAGGAACTGTACAACACAAACAGTCGTTCATTGCAGTCTGCTTGTGCAGCAAGAACTGCACTACACAAACACTTCTGACAGACCCTTTTATCACCAGCTTGGTCGACTGGTGAGCAAATCTGCTTGCGAACAGAAAGACCCGGGTTCGAATCCCGCTGCCGACATGGTTGACGCGGCTAGAAATACGGCATGGGACTTGGGTAAAACAACTGAATAATTATCGAAGTAATTATCCGACCCAAGAATGGGCCAGAAGGTTCGTTCCTATAGCCTCATTCTATTCTATTCTATTCTAACAATCGTGCATTGCAGTCTGCTTGTGCAGCAGGAACTGCACTACACAAAAATCTCGTCTGGAACTTAGATCGGCAATAAACTGCGGAATGCAGACGCCGCAGCGCTGAAGCGGCAACTGAAGAGTTGATGCAAGCAGTTTTGCTGTCGCCACTTACTTCTCTCTTACAAGTCTGCCTTGATTTTGTTTAAATAGAAACGTGTATGAAAATTTGCTGAGGTCTGCTATCATCTTAAACTACTGAAATGAAAGCAACTCAAAAATGTGGCAAAAGAAGTATCTGAAGCAATGCAATGTAAGGAAAGAAACAAAATAAGGTAAATATCGTCATAATTTAAAACAAAGCCCTTAATAGATATAGAGATCTGAGGATTTTTATCGAATTATATTTGGCATCAAAGATTTCAAACCGGTGACCGAAAAGAAAGCTTTTTGTATTCAAATTGTCTTTTTTTTCAGCTTCTTCGAGAAATTTGCTGACGATAAAGGCAGTTTACTTTAAGGACTGTGTATTACTATGCGTACACTATTTTAGATAGTTGGTATTTTGATTGGTTTAGCAGTTTTCAGGCTTTGGGTGTTGGCAGTACTAGTAGTTACTCGAGACAGTTTAAATTCGTAAACGTTTTAGCACCAAAATACCACTAGGGCCTTAAAATGTGCTAAAGTATGCATGGTGTTCTTGTGATAAGAACATGTATCCTTCATCCGTGAGAGAACTGAAAACCTCTTCGACTAAAAGCTCTATACTCCTCTCAGGTACTGGATACCCTAGTGAAACCAGACAATATCAAGATATGTTTTATAATAGAAAGCAACTCCTGACTGTCAAAGTTGTTTATCAGAGAGAATAAGTTTCATTTTATTGAGACAGCAGTCGTCACTTTGGAAGAAGAATACATTTTAAACAATGAAATACTAAAACCGAACATTGTAGTGATAAAAATAGTACGGTCTCAAGTGTTAATATTATGCAAGAATAGTCAATTTGTTCACTCTACTTTACAACGAAGCCTCGAAAATTTCGTACGGAATGCAAAAGTAAATATATTTTCTTTGCATCATGGAGCTAATACATTGTTTTTCTGGCAGCTTTCTCTGTCAGACAATTATGCAGTATGCTTCAATCACATGACCAGCCACAGCAGCGGAGCGTAATTTCCCATACGTAAATACCCATTGGTTTTGAGAAAAATAAGTGTGATTTACCATGAATATAAAAGGTTGCATACTAACTACACGAAAAATATATTCTACACACCGAGCAGAAATTGTCGTAAGAATTCATATGTCTGCGTGTTTTTTTTTCATTATGTCCAGGAAATATCATACCGGTTTTTTCTGAAGGAGATTTATAGTCATTTATAATATTGGGTAATTCATCACCCAGCGTGCAGTGTAATCGGTTTCAATTCTACAGTAGTCTATTCTAAGAGTTAGTTTATTTTACTTAATTCGTTAGAGAGAGGTGGAAAGTCAAAGGAAACATGCAGCCAGCCGAATAACAATTTACTGATATAATGGTATTATGCAGGAGTATTGTTGGTATTATTATTACTATTATCATTTTAAGTTTCGTTAGCAATTTTTCAGATAAATTTGACTATACATATCTTGTGTACACTTCATAGTGGTAACCTAGCCTGAGTAAGGAAAATATTATATATAGAAGAGACAAAGATTCTCAGTCTTCCATTTCTGCATACTCCATTATACAGTGTACGGCAACATGACTTCATTTTTTAAATGGGTTTTGCTTTGAAAAAAGGAAGTTGTGTTGCCGTACCCTGTGTGTATAAACATTTTCATGCCTCCACACCTGCTGGCATCATCATACAGGTATAGATTTACTGCTTAGAAAGCAGAATTTTTCCTGCTTTTAGTAATCCCACTGACTAGTCACAGTAGTCACGATTGCTTCTACCACTAGTCACTTTAGCAGTAGTCACAGCTGTACTTGTTTGTGTTGAGAAGTTTAAAAATTACCTCTTCATCAAACACTGAACCGTACTTTATCATTTAATAGATGCCAAAAATGTGAACTGTGTGCTTATTCGTATACAAAGATTTTAAATGAAAATTTACTTCTCTAACGGAAAATAATATTGTGTATAATTATGTACTATCAAATAGTTTTCGGTTCATACGTTAAATTTCTGAGCAATTTAGGAGGCATTTAAGGAATTCAGAGACCGAAACGAACGTCTAGAACTTTAAAATTAATTTCATTTAACGATACATGATAGTTGGAATCTCAGGAATTAATGAAAGTGGGTACCATTTGTACTTTTGATGCGACTTGATATAGCTGAAAAAGTGTGTCTTAGATAGAGAACGAGGGAAGTGATAAAAACAGTAGAGTTGTTAAGATTTGACTTGAGGCCAAGCAAGCCTGTGAAACCGGCCCCTGCTGCGCTGTTTTCTGATCTGACGATCTGATGTTAGTCCTAACTTTATCTGCCTGGTTGTCTCCTTCCCAATTCTCCACTCAAAACATATCCGCAAACCTTTTAAATTTTGTTTAACCCTTTAGCGACCAATTTGTTTTTCTAGTTTCTACGTCTAAGCTCACAAAGACCGTCTGTACACTGATGCAATGAAGCACGCGGAGAGCCAGGCAGCCAAAAGAACGACGCTGTAACATGCCGCCGCGTTCAAACCTAGTAGCAACCTCATATTGCTCACTGTTTTATTATTAGAACAATTCTCCCAAAGACCGTGAAAGACGACCAAATTGTCCTTTTAGTCGCTAAAGGGTTAAACTTGACTGATTATTTGTTAATGCGTAAAATTTAGATTTTGTCGACAATTGAGGACGTTAAAAACCTTATACCTATTCGCAGAACATATTTGATGGGAGGAAAAATTTGTAACTAGTGCTCAGATGTATTTAAGAAATGTATAAATTGTTCTGAAAGAAGGCTGTGTACATCTATTATTTTCTAATACGAAAAACAACTAACATCGTAAACTTCGCGTGTTACATTCCTATTGAAAAATTGGGATGTTAGATCATATTCTCTGCCGCACGTTAAATATTTTGTTTATGTATTGCTTGTGTCTCGCCTGAAGCGAAATGTCAACTGCTGTTGTTGGGTTGCGCGAGCGCGGTGCAAATTAGGAGAATTTAGGTGAGTACGGTTAAGGTCAACCTAGAGTGAGGCGACCACACCTTAGGTTCCGAGTTTTCAGTACGGAACGTGACTCTTATTCAAGTCACAGTCGGGATTTTACGGTTCATGTCAAGGTATTACACGTAACCCATTAAATTTAAGGACAAATGAAGAAGAAGGAAAATAGAAATGTCAAGGATTATAACTTGCCAAACGTTTGGAAAATTTTAACAAACTTATAAAAATGAAGTGAGTTTTGAAGTCTTCGCCAACTTGGACGTTAGTTTATGAGACACTTGTATGGGACAGTTCTGAGTCTATCAAAATTATTATAACTCTGATGAAGCCAGACAGTGTAATATTTTTTGTTCCCGATACGAATAACTGGAATTCCGTAGAAATATTGTACTTTAACTGAAGCTGTTGAAAATTAAATTTCATGGGATTTTACTTGATTCTTTGATTCAAGCACACAATGCTAATTAAATTTATATCAATTAACTTTAGAAAAAAATAATGGTTATGCTAACACTGTTATTTTTTATAAGTCTGAGCACTTACTGATCCCTATTTCTCAAAGTTGTCAGTTCCGGAGTAGGAATAACTGTTGGGGAGGCCACGTCAAACTCCCTAACTTCAAAAGCGACGTGCAGTGCCGGCTTTGTTGGAGCCACAAAACAAAAGATAATCGATGAGACGCCTAAAACAACTTGCAAAAACTGACAGCCGCTTTAAGCGTGAATGGCCTCAAGGTATTACTCGCAAAATGCCGCCTCGAGTCACCTCTGCTCGTTAAGTCACAATTCCTGCCGGACGAGGCTGTGAACACGCTTTGCCATGTTGTAAGAAATGCTGCATAAATTGAGAACCTGTTTTTTCAAGTGGGTTGAAAAATGAACGTGCGCGAGCGATAGAATTTTCGGTACATGACATGGAAATTTTCAGTTGCCATGTCTGGTGTTTCCCGAGGGGAATTAGAAACAGCGCATCCATATATTTATAATGTTATTTTTCAATATTTATATCGAGAGAAAAGTATATTGATGGACGAGGACGCCCCCGGTTAAAAGAATCCCTTCTGATAAATGAAGACGCCATGCACCGAAAAATGATAGCACAAAGGATTACAGACAAGCTGGGGTTCACAAAGTAAAAAGCTGATTTCTCAAAAAGAAGAAATAGTATGCGAGAATTAAGGCTCATCTAACACTAGTATAAAACCCATAACATAGTCTTTTTACCAGTGCTGGTAAATTGTATACCTACCATGCTACATAACTGTGTATAACGTTGTTTTTTATAATTTTTAAAGGTCCCGTGGGTTTCAAATGTTCGTTTTGAGATAAAAAACTATCAAAATTATTAAAGTAATCAGATAATTATTTGAGCAGCGCTGGCTAGTTCAAATTACAGCAAGCAGCACTGACAATTATTCACTGGCTAGTAGATACACACATATACCAGGTATGAACAATAGCTCCCAGTGTTTGATTTTATTTGTCTATACCATAGCAAAATGTACGTATTAGTGTGAAGCAGAGGTTTTGAATGAACCAAGAGAAAGCGATTAAATATACAAATTACTCTTCGTTTTCATAAATTTTCACTAAACTGGCTCTTCATTTTACGGGTTCTGTAATGAATTATTTTTCATTCAACTGTTCGTCATTGAAACTGAACGATGTAGAGGCTGAGGATATTCTGCTCATTGAGTATACAATATTGACTAGATAGAGTATGAATGAAAAACTCATAAAATATACTCGTATTAACCTTGATTTTATGTACCTATTTTGTGAGCTTGAATAAACCGCTCTTACACTTACAATCTCATATAAACGTAGTATGCGAACGCGACGGATAAGTTAGATAGTTTCGCATTGTCTCCATATGAATAATACAATAAATAATTCCTAATTTTAGGAACTAGATCAACTAGAACTTAAAAAATACAAGATAACATAACAAAAACTTTTCACCAAATTTACAAAATACTGCGTGAAGAACCCAAGTATAGTGACTGAAATACTTTACATCTCTTGGTTACTCAGAGTGTGCAGCGCCAAGGATACTTGTGTAAACAACCCAAGTTTTGTTTGTTTATGTCCACGATTCTACAAGGTTTGCTACTCAAGTCCATCCGCAGGGCTTTATCGATGCCGATCCTACAGTGTAAACCCTCGTGAGGGCGCACAATAAACGTTACTAACATCCTGGGTGTGAAGGAGATAAGCAGAATAAACATCCGATGCTGGGTGTAAACGTTTGCAAAAAAAGAAGACTGGGTGAGTATACCCTGGATTTCCTGACCGAATTTTGGACGTTATGATTGTTTTAAATGTTCATGCTGTTTGAAAATTTTAACACGATGAAGATTTTAAAACCTGTTTTTATAATTTTATCAGTATTGTCCTTTGCACTTTTGTTTATGTCTCACGTGCGTACCTTTCATTGATTATTAATTGAACAAAAAATTTGATCATAAGAATTTGTGGCATCTTCCTAATGCCCATGTTTTCTGGCTGTACCACCATTGAATGAACTGTTACCGGTCCTTGACATACGTCGTCCTAGACATACATTTCCATATTATGCTGGTAATCTCATAAATAATTGAAAAGTAAATTAAGACTTGAAGTAGTGCTACGGAAGATTCAACTGTCGTGTTTATTTTCTATTCGCTTCAATGTAATTATGTTCTGATTGACAGTTTCTTAATTTTTTACTCCCGCTTCTTGAACTATTCCTATTATTTCAGTGTTCAAGCTTATGTACAAGAGCAATACGATGGCCTTTCTGATTTGTCATAAATCGCATCGAAAGATGGATAACAAAATTTTTATATGAAAACTTAGTGATACAATGAATGTGTGTTTCGTTTCGAATAGAGAGAGGTCGACCTGGTAATTTCTTTTTCGATGTTGAACCTTCGGGTTCAAATCTCAACCAGTTTTTCAATATTTTGTAATCGGCGAAAAATGGATTCCATGGTCAACTTTGAAAACTGTTCGTGCTCCGACTGTAAAATTGCTATTTTTATAAAACATCTTAAGAAATTTCTTCGGTTTTTTTCAGCATGCATAGCGAACAAATAGGGTTACCGTTACTTTGCAGTTAGTTAAAGACTGTAAATCCAGTTTACCTAACTATACATATTTCAGTAATATGATCAATTTAAATTCTGCTTCAGGACTAATATTTTTAAGTTTTAAAGGCACTTTAATACGGTATCGTTTCTGAGACACCCTATGCAAATCACAGGGTGTTCCAGAAACGATAAATCAGAACCTTTTGAGTTCTCATCGTAATAACAAGGAAGCCTTCCTATTTTACTTTGATACTTAATTTTGCGTAGCTTTGTCTCGTATTGAACACCTGGATATACAGGGTATCTCAAAAAATGTACTCACCCTTTAACCGTTGCTAACATGCTGTCTTCTTTGTGTTGCAGGTGTGAGGTTCAAACCTTTGCGAACATGATTCTTTGATCACATTTAATCATGTTCGCAAAGGTTCGAACCTCACACCTGCAACACAAAGAAGACAGCCTGTTAGCAACGGTTAAAGGGTGAGTACATTATTTTGAGACACCCTGTATTTCTTTTACGCGTTCTTTATCGCATCTCTTAGATAGAGAAGTTACACGCAAACCAAGCTGGAGAAGCCAGCGAATACGAGTATAAATTGTACAATTGTATTGTACATTGTACAATTTAATTGCTGGAATAAATGTATCAAATTGTTTTGTACAATTTTAGTACTTCATTTGTTCATCAAATCATTGTCACTTCATGACGAGACTAAAGATGTTTCAGCATATCAAATTTAGAGCTATGAGTGAATATCGGTGTGGTGACCCTAGAGTTCTAACCCTCATGAAGGTGGTAATAATTTTTATGGGAAGTTGTATAATAGTTTTACGAAGGAAGAGGGTTCCCAGCTCCCTTGCTCCCAACCTCCTCGGCCAATGCTGAGTTAGCCTCCGAATTCTAAGCACACCAGCAGAAAACAGCGTCAAAGGTTGCTTAACAACCCTGTGAGTTCTGAAGTCTTAGGTTGAGAAAAGCATTAGAGTCTTCTGGAACTGAAGAGACTTGACTAAATTGAATGTCCCTATTCGCATTAAAGACTAATTCTTCAGTGACATCTTAAGATATCTGCACTAACATCTCGTTAACACACTGCTGGACTCATAGTTACGGCTTTATTTTAGTCTACCAATCACAGGTATTCCATTAGCCCAGTGGTTCCTAACCTGGGTTCGATCGAACCCCAGGGGTTCGGTGATTCAGTCTCAGGGGTTCGGCGGAGGTCAAGAAACACATCCGACTCATATGATTCGTGATGGCACGCCCTGCTGGCCATCATTGGCTGCAGATGATCACGCTACATCATTTGGCTAATCTGTGCTGCAGGGAATTCGGTGCGCTCAATAGTCGACTAGTGACTGTCGTGATAGTACGTCTTGTGATTTCTTTCTTAATATTTTAATCCCTTCATACTTACTACGTCGAGCAAAAAAAGAAAGAGGTCGGATGAATATGTACAATATAGATTCACATGTAAGCGGAACGTGATGGGAGTCAGCGTCCTAACTGCATGATTTGCAATGCCAAGTTGAGAATTCTAGTCTATCACTGGAAAAACGAAGAAAACGTTTCCTTAAGCTGCATTGAGATGAAAAATACAAGAACACAACGCTTGTTGAATTCAAGGTGAAGAGAGCCAGATTCGATGAAAAGGCTGCTCTGCCTGTTCTCGGCTTTGTACCCATCAACAAACCGATCCTCACAGCATCGTACGAAGTTGCTTACCTGATCGCAAAGCAGGGGAAACCACTTACCATTGGTAAAACACTCGTAAATCCAGTTGTGTTGAATGTGGCGAATATCATGCTGGAAGAGACTGAAGTAAAGTTATCCCAAATTCCTCTTTCAAATGACACCATCAGCGACAGAATAGAGGACATGAGCAAAGACGTCTTAGCTCAAGTAGTTGCAGATCTGATTTCAAGCCCGGCAAAATTCAGCCTTCAACTCGACGAGACCACAGACGTTTCCAATCTAAGCCAGCGTGCCGTATTAGTGCGCTATGTGAAAGACGACGTGATAAATGAAGATTTTTTATTTTGTAAGCCTCTTACAACAACAACTAAGGTAGCCGATGTGAAGAAACCTGTGGATAACTTCTTCAAAGACAAGAGTCTTTCGTGGGATATGGTTTCTGCAGTTTGTTCGGACAGAGTTTCAGTCACGCTGGGAAGTAATTCTGGTTTTGGTGCGGTAGTGAAAGCCGATGCACCACACATCATTGTTACGCATTGTATTCTGCACAGGCATGCGTTGGCAACAAAAAGTTTGCCTCCAAAACTGGCAGAAGTATTAAAAATAGTGGACTGCGTGAACTATTAGGTTGTTACAAAAATAATGGCCGCTCGAAGGTCTGGGGTCTGAAAAGTAATTTTAACACAACTTTTTTAGTTTATTTTCGATGAACCTTGGCATGCATAACAATTAATGTGTGCTCATTAATATTTTTTTCTCTTCTCTTCCATGATGAACATGACAAAACATAACCTTCGCCTACTTATGTTGCACTAGTTCAAACTTGGGCACAACGCCTCCGAAGCTTCTACCAATATCAACCGAGCATGGGGAGAAGAGTCCACAAGGGATCGGACAGTACGAAGGTGGTTCGGGAAATTCCGGAGTGGTGATG
>VCRD01004100.1:59574-78760 GCA_006783055.1 Trinorchestia longiramus
ATCTCTTTGTTGCTGGACTGTTTCAATAGGTATGTTATACATCGTGTGTTGGAAATGCCGGTTATTTGCACCAACGTGCATTACCACGTAATAAAGAATATTCCTCTCATAATTTCATCTTTCCAACTACATACATGTGATTCCATATCTACTCTGCTCAATGTAGAAATAATAACTTTCTATTATATATAATTCTATATATACTTGTACTATAATTCAATATCTCCAAAGAATTCTTATGCTTTTAATTTTTATGAAGCTGGAGCAGTAAATTAAAACATTTTGTGATGTTGAATGTTTGTTAGACGTCATTAAACCTTAACAAGTTCAAAATACTGTAGTTCTTTCATATGAAATTAGTCAGTCAACAAACTATGAGGTGTTGTATCAGTTTTTGTGTTGTTCCACCGCCTGTAATGCAATCTTATCTCTTTTATGGCTTCTGTTGCGCGCGTTGTACATCCCGTTAAGTCTTTGAGCAACCAATGACTTTAATCATTATGAGGTAATAATATCCAATGTTTTTTTGGTACGTTCTGATATAGAAATACCATTATTATATTCCTTGTTAAATAAAAGAAATATACCGAGTATGCCTGGTCTGACCAAGTCGTTCACTAGGGGTAATTAAAAATTATTGCTTATTGCCTGAATCTTCGTATATGAACCTGAATATGCATTCAAATTTTAAGTTCTTCTTGAATTCAAATTCCAAACAGTGAGCGATCATCAGTATCGGGACATATTAGCTAATATGAAACTTGATTTTTTTTAAAGATTTTATTGATAAAAAATCTGAAATTAGCAGGCTTCGTTTCAATGGTCTTGAAGCGTTTATCTTTTATCAACTTCATTATTCAAGTTTAGAGTCTTAGCGTAAAGGCACATATTGAAGTACTGACCCGTCGAAGTTCATTTTGATTCTATTCGTACAAAATTTAGCCCAAGACTTGCAACAGAAAACCCTTTCAGAGCAAATGTATTCAAATTTAGGACTTGTCCCATTCATTGTAAAGAAAAGCTTCATGATATTTCAAAATAAAATCTATTTTTGATCGCTCTTCTGAGTCCGTGTCGAGTTTTGGAAAACAGATTAAGATGGAATTAATCGCAGATAACTATATTTGGGATGTAAGATTTCTGAAAAATTTCATTTTAGGTTAATAGAAATACGCATAACCATCTTAGATTAAATCGAAATAAAGCGATTCGATAATGAAATTAATTGATCATCAGTATTTTTCGATCCAGCAAGCCTCGTATATTAGGCAAAACCAATCGTAGTGGCATGTACGTAACATGTTGCAGTTGCTATATTACTCAAGTTTCTGAACATTTCCTGTATTTAAGCAGTGTTGGGCAGTTGCGCTGCAATTAGTTGCGGCCGCAATGACCCAACGCTGTATATAAGAGAAATAATCAACAACAAGCGCTCTTCGTCTTTATTTTATTTCTTCGATGGCATACATTGAAAATTGAATTCTCAATTCCTTTTAGTAAAATTCTAGACACCTGATGAAAAATTAACTTCTATTATAATTCGAAGAGTTCGTTTCTTACGCGATTTCCACTGTAACGTTGGGGCTTCTCGTATCTGAGAAGAATTCAGAACACGTGAACATTTAATCATTCTCTGTAATATTTAGTACTTGAAATAATGGAGACATTTTCAAGGATTAGAAACTTGCTAATGAATGTCTTCAAACATAACCGTCTACGTATGAATTTAATTGAAAAAAACACTGCTAAACGTGTTTTCATTCGATGGTATTTAGATGAACATTTTTCAAGAGGATGCAACCGCCGTCTAAAGAACTACTGCTGAGAAGAGTACTACATTTATTCTCTATAACCAATTATATTAGACCTTATTAATGAATATAGGAACAAGCGAAGCAGTCTTAATCATTGTTAAGGAAGCAGTGATTCTACGAATGAATAATTCAGATGAGTTTATTTCTTCAATATATCGATGATGGAAAATTTATCCATACATCTGCTTCTAAAGGCAATGAATTTTTACTCGCTTTATTGCACATTGTGACAAATGCTTTCACATGAACTCGAGAAAATTCAAATGATGTCACCAGATAATGTGCTCCTGCTGAAAGTGCTACCACATTTCGACTTTAATCAAGCCCTATAGAAAAACTGAAGACGATTCAGATGCTGCTGTTCGCATAAGAATCTCCAATAAAGATGTTCTGTGGCAGCGACTGAAGCGAATACATAGAAGGCGACTTAGCGATGGAGTCGTCTTTCAAGTCGCTCTCCTCTGAAGTGAAGGTTTTACGACGGACCACGGCGCCAGCAATGATCACAATGCTACCAACGTTTTTATCTTTATCATAAATTTGAAAGTGATGAGCTAACTCTGCTAGGATATGCAGTTCTGTGAGTTGGTCTCGTCGAGACTAAAGGTTTAGCGATCGTGAAACTTGACTACTTAAAGTAGACCTGCCAATGCTAAAGTTTAATTTTGGGAATTTTATTATAGGATGTATGAATAGACTGCATCGATATACATAGGATGTGTGCCGCCTTCTAAAATCATTTAATTCCCCGTAAAATTCAAGATGTTTACTAGAAAATGGTACATTTTCTAGTAAAGCTCGAGAGTACGTCTTTAAATCGCACAACAATCGTACAATAGATTTGTTATACACGATTAACATCGAAAATTAACAATGCATAAACATATGGATGTAGGCATGTCTACGTTTACAAACTGAATTAATAACCACACAAATTTCGTGTAGCGTCGCCGGTAGATCTTCTTGAATTATTTAGGTCAGTCTATTTGTGTATAAAATTGAATGTTTGTTCATGTTTGTAACAGTGAATTAGGCGAAATTAATTTTTTCAAGTCTGTTTTACAAACGGCAGTTTGACCAACAACATCAACGATTTTTTTATAGCAATGCCTCAAGTTATAACAATTCGATCATATCGAACACGTCAATATTAAGACGAAAAGCTACAAATTTAGCCTATAAAATGCTAGTGTAAATTTAATATTTTTCTGTATTTTGGGCTAATTATGAGTTCATTGTTTTTGATGTTAATTATTTAAGAGCCTTAACATTTAATTAAATACATGTTTTGTATGGGAATCTTCTGTCTACCGTTAAGTATAATAGCGGCCCTGCTACTGCAGACACCCACATGAATATCTGTGACGCACATGCCGCTGTTACTCGTCGCACAGTCAAATACTGTTATTGTATAAATTATCTGGGAATATTGTGTCAGGGTAATAAATTACTCGCCCTAACAAGCCGAGCTACTTATCAATAGATCACCTGGGATCAATCAACAAAAGTTGATTGTTGAAATGAATAACTGTGATGTATGGTGTTGTCACCGACGAAAGTAAGAAGCGCTTTGTTTGTGTTTTTCTACTAATTACCGCTCCTCATATACAAATATTATACAAGTTCTGTTCGAAATTAACGTTTAACGTTTATCATAGACTGATGCTCGTTTTACCATGATTTCATGGAGCAAACTGTATTTATTGCGTCAAAAATGACTCGTCTAGTATTCGGTAAAGTTTCCTATGATCTGGGAACTTTGGCTGCTGTTTATTTTATTAGTTGGGAAGGGACCAATACATTGAAATCATCAAAGATTCTTGCAGCGTCTTGTTGTAACTTAGTGTATGTGAATGTTCTGAGCCGTCGAGAAGTGGTTCAGTTAGTGTTGAGCCTGTAAAAAGTGCAGAGTGCTCATTCGTTACTCCTAATGCCGTCGATGTTTTGCATGTTACAGGGTGACACAAAATAATGTCACAAACTATTGATGAAGCTGTAGTTGTATGTATGTAAATAGATCATAGTTTTGCCATAATATGGTCATCGATTCCTCTCGAACAAAGAAAGCTGTGTGTTTATCGCATGGAACTTCACGAAGCCATATTTGTTTCTGAGGTAATGGAGAAATTTGAATACCACTATGGAGTAACAGCTTGAAAATCAAAGCAACGGGAAAAATGAAATCCATTTTACAACTACTCGTAATAATAACAGTCCCACCTTCGTCTCTAATGGCGAACCGTTTTCCAGTCATAATATTTCAATCATAATTTATTGTTCATTGATTTCGCTTCAACTTATCTTTTTTTATTTTTTACAATGTAAGTCTAACGTTGTAAATTCTATAAATGTTTTATACATCAGAAAAATGCTCTTTTCAAGCGTATGACAAAGAATTTCAATTTCGTTTATGCTTTCAAAACAAGTTTTCAAGAAGAAAAAATGTATGTTTACCGCACACGTTTCTCGATTTTTCTATAATTCTGTTATGTATTCATGTTGAGCATCTCGCTAGTAAGACTCGCGTGTTGAATATTGTGGTGTTTCAACTTCGCTTGACGTAAGAATATTTCACTAACTTCAGTGGTTGTGTCTCGTGCGTCAACATGACATCAAAAGAAACATTAGCACATGCACGGTAGTCTGGAGCTGGAATGTAACAACATTGTGCTTACGATTTGTTCAATGTTTACATAAGCCACCTTCGCCAAAGAATTCGCGTATTTACTTTTTATCAGATGCTCCATCAAGCGTTTGGTCACGCGATAAACGCTGGTATTTCTCTGACAAGTCAAACTTAACGAATAAATGAAGAACAGGGCTCAGCCACTGTTCATTTTTCCCTCTACCACGACGTTCTGAAATTGCTGGAAATGTTACTTTTGTAAGAGAATAACTACATTTGTTGTGCGTGACATTTCTTGTGAAGCTGCTGAAAAAGTAAGCCTAATTCTAACGAGAAATTTAGTCCATTTTAAAAAAATACTCAACTGAATAAAATCCTTTTGAGAAAAACTATTGAAAGTTCTTTCGTTGTTTCGCTAATGGCTGGTTATACATCTGCATCTGATAAATGGGCTATCACTTGTTATAAATACCGATTAGAATATACGCGTCAAATCAAGGCTCAATGATTCAAGGAAAATGCGGTAAGACTCATGAGAAATACTATTTTTCTAAACGCATTAACAACCAATACCTAAAAATCTACTTTCATTGTACATGAAAAAAATGCATGAGAGTTTATGTAGAACCGAGTCCTCACAGAGTGTCATTTCGAGCACGGTCTATTAAAAATTTTTTCCCCATTGTTATTGTATTGTGTAGAATGCCTTTTTTATAACAAATAGTTTCGAAAGCAAGTCACTTTTTGTTTGCGTTACTGGTGTAGCTGTCTACCTGTTCTCATATTTCTACCTGCATCTGACTTGGTGAAAAAATAGTTTTGTTGTTGTTTCTAGTTTCTACTTTATTTCAAGTATTATTACCATAATTAGCACTGTCTCAATAAACTCTCTAGATTCTTTCGTTTTTCAAGTTGTAGCAAATGTATTTTCACCTTGTTATAGTAATTTGTTTTTTCTAATGCGTGTTGTTGATTTTTGCAAGAGAACTAAATAGTCATAATGTGCCAATTCACATTGACGCTAAATTTTTTCATTAATTTCAATGTATTTTAGCCATCCAATACATCTGGGTGAACAAGGTTATTCCATCGCTAATAAAAAGAGCTCGTAATAAGTACGATACTAAGTAAAGCAAGAACATAATCATGTCTCATCAAAAGCATTTGAAACACTCAAAGACTCAGTGAAACTAAGCCAAATTGTTAACTTGCGGAAGGTGCAGGAAGGTTTTTCTTGTCAGGCATCGAGAAATATGGCAAGAATGCGCTTAAATGCCTCGTGAAGCATCACAATGACACATTTACCAGCAAAAAGAGACTTTATAGGCGACTGAAACATTCCACGTCTTGTGGCTTACCCTTCGTGGGAAAACTGACCTCCGCTCGATGTGAAATTCCCATCATGCCGATAGCTGGTACCAACAATTCCCAGACTCGAGAATGTCAGCACATTTCTCCCACACAAAACGGGAACAAATTCCGCAACATTTTCTGTTCCGGGGTTCATGCAAATTTGCAAACAACTTAACAGACTTGAATTCCAGGAAATGAGTCACCTCTTTTTGCATAGATCCTTTGTTCGTACTGTTCATTTATATTTACATGTGAACATTTTATAGTTTTATAGACACTAATTCTCCGAAGATTTTTTAGCGGATTTAATTAAGTTTGAAGTTCATTGTTTTGGAAGACATCGCTAACGTTGATGAACTCTTTTTCTTTGTTAAGGAGAGAGATGAGATAAGACCCAGACGTGTAATGTTTTTTTTATGTGACTGCTTCTCCTAATGGAGCTGTAAGAAGGTCCACTTAAGGCTTGATTATCTCTCTTTCGCATGCTGATCAGCATACCAAGTGCAGCCACATGGACACCGACAGCCGACAAAGCATACGACATTCTTACGACTACTAAATAATATCATTTGACTTGCGAACACGCGCCTGCTGCTCTCACTGAACAAGCACAGGACTTTATATTTTTACTCAGTTTCATGTGGCTTTTTTTAAATATGCATGAGTGATGAAATCGTTAAACTTTAGTTCGAGCAATTCAGTCTATCTGTACATATTCGTTGGCGCTCAAGCGGAGTTTATTGTTCGTAAAGGAATTGTCCGTCGTGTCTGTAATATCATCATTTATATTAACATGTAAATGAAGTTCCTTGTTCAGGACACGACGGGTGACTAAAGCAGGTAATTGTAAAGAAAGATTTCATTACATGTTTGCGCAAGCAGTTGCAGAAGAGCAGCAGGAGAGGTATGTTGTCTCACCGAGCTCAGGTATGCGAGCTATGCCTGGCATGGCAAGCACGCACCAATACAACGACGTTGGCACGGTTTTACGCACGAGGAATGTACACAGGACTTTGAAACGCTTCTTGGCAAAGGTACGACGGCTGTGGTATTGGTTAGAGGCAGTTTCTCGAGCTTGCGAAGGATCGATCGTTTGCCAATGATGGCTGCCTGTTGAGTTAGGAATGTTTGCAGTGTGCCAATGAGGTATTATGCCATGACGAACAACTCATAATTACTCGATATGACGTACATCCAACACTTCCTGATCAAATAAACTTCAGACGAAGAGAATTACAATTTGAGTAATTACTTCTTAGTGGAAATGTTTTCATCAGAAATTTTAAATGGAATACTTGAGGAGCAAGGGCATATTTTGTGATGACGTACTTGCTATTCCCAACTCAAGAGGAGATGATAAAAAATGAGCTTTAGAACGTATGACTAATTTTGCACTCGAAGACCTGCAGCGGGAAATCCTTCTTTTGTAAGGTGTTCTGACAATTATTATAAATTCTCGAATGCACAATGCATGTTTTCGTAACTATGCTTTTCTATATTACTTGCATGTACTCTTTCATTGTACTTCAGACCACAGTTATCACATTGCCGCTAATTAAGACGATTTGTGAAGAACTTTCTACATGGAGAAATTCACGAGCCAGTTCGTCATACGACACAATACACAGTAAGAAAATATAAATTAAGTCTGGTAATCGAATAGTTTCTTTACTTTTTTCTCATTGGTTTATGAAATTATAAAACCTTCTAGTATTTTATCTGGAACGGTTGCCGTTGTATGAGAAGATAACATTTATTATAAGAATAAATTTTTCTCAGTTTTCTCTTTCCCGAAACCTGACCGCTATGTATATTTTATAGGAATGGTATGCGTAAATGCGTCTAGTTCTTTTGATACATACACACAAATGTATTCATTCATCTATGTTCGGCTATATCGAGTTAAAGTTTCACTTCGGTTTAATATCAACAGCATTATGCTTTCTTGTGACAGCCAACCTAGTTTACTGGTGGCTATGGTACTATGTAATGATAGCCGTGGTACTATGTTATAGTAGCCGTGGTACTATGTAATGATAGCCGTGGTACTATGTTATAGTAGCCGTGGTACTATGTTATAGTAGCCGTGGTACTATGTTATGGTAGCTGTGGTACTATGTTATGGTAGCTGTGGTACTATGTTATAGTAGCTGTGGTACTATGTTATAGTAGCCGTGGTACTATGTTATAGTAGCCGTGGTACTATGTTATGGTAGCTGTGGTACTATGTAATGGTAGCCGTGGTACTATGTTATGGTAGCTGTGGTACTATGCCATGGTAGCTATGGTATATTAGCAGCTATACTATATATAGTAATAAACACTCGAATTCATGTACTACACCTAAGTCTGCTCCCAAATACATTTCTTTTCTCTGATCTGAATGTGCAGTAGGTGCTGTTCAATTCTATTCAAATCAAATGCATTCGAATTTTTTATTCCCATTTCAGCTCTGTAGTTCCCTTCAAACATATATATCGTTTAGTTTAACTGCATTAGTTACCACCATTGTAATAATTTCATTCGAAACTTGAGCTGTTAAAATGAGCGATGGCATTACTTGTGAATCTCATGAAGTTCACTTTGAAGTCTCAGAGTTTTGCAAAAACACGTCGATGCTCTGGGACCCAACTATATAATAATCTCCACGTAGTAATTATATCTTGTCATAAGCAAGACTTCTGACTTGCAACCCAAAACTCAACGTTTTTTGTGACTTATTTACATCTGCAAAGGCTGTTTCATGTCATTTGTACTCTATGGAGGGTTCTGTGAATAATAACAATTATTATCATCGGCATTATTTGTATTTGTGCTGTGATTGTATTCTCACATTTTACCAAAGGTGGATTTGTTATCTATACTACGACATGTATCTATTTCATGACTACATCACCGTTATTCTGTAAGCATTTTTAAATTGATTGCAAACTCCGGATAGTCGATGCGTGTTCTCGTTTCCCATGTAACTTGCATGTAACTGACTTCAATAAACTGACTGCTTGAAGGTAGACCTTACTTCTCATATACAGGATTTTCTCGTTCAGGTGGCGCTGAAAATTGTGTCGTAAATGTGGAAATGAATACACAAGTACATTGTGCAAAGTACCCAGCCATGCGTCCGGGTAAGCAGTTCAACAAACGAGAACTTTATTGTAATTTTAGCTGCCTATTCTACCGTCACGGCGTTGTGGCTTCAAAGTAACGTTGAAATAACTTCACTTTGACGGCTCTCATGAATTATTCTACTACTGTCGTTATCGAAGGGTCAGTGAATATGAACGCAAGCAGAGGCGCTTCAGCGTAGCATAGTTAACATTCCACAGTGTTGCCAACTATACACGTGCGTCTGGAAATTTACAGAATTAATCTCTGATTCTCACAACAGACGGTGGAAAACGTTGCTGCACGTGTATGAAACCAACTTCAATGATTACAAGGTTTTTCAATTATTTGAATTAAGATCATACACAATTATATTCTTAATCTTTCAATGATCTGTTCGTAGAAGATTTAGTTTAAAAAATGAACATTTTTTCGGTTCCTGTTAACTAGTAGCTCGTGCGTGAGACCGACGAAAAGAGCAGTGTTCTACCGGCTCAGAAGGCACTAGCGTCCACTGAAGTATTTCATTACTGCCAAGCCAAGCACCAGAAAAATTCCCATGAGAAGAGCGTCAACGATCCCGACTATATAATTGAACTCTCGTGAAATGGTAGGAATTCTTTCGTATCATGTCGAACTCGCTTGCTTTAACCAAAATTCGTTCAGATAATAATTAATGTTTCTCGTGCAAGGTAAATTGTACGATCACCGTTCAAATTTTGCTTTTCTTTAGTTTAATTTTTCAACTCTAAGGTTTGGACTTCGACTCAAGTTTTCAATTTAGTTTCTGAACTTTTTTTAAACTTTTTCGGCTGAGAAATATAGAGAGAAACTAGTTGATACGTAAAATCGCAATTCTCACAAACTGCTCATCTAATATTTACTCTGCGGATTTCGAGTTGTTTAAGTAATTCTATGAAAAAATTTGTTACCTGCAATTTTGGTGTCTAATTAGAAAGCTATTTTACCAGCCTTGGACGGTTATAATAGGATTTGTTTTTTAACACATTTCATCAAGAAGTGACTGCGCATGCCATGTACATGTAAACACACACACACATTCCAATTTATAAATGCCGCGGACATTTTCTACAGAAAATGACGCATTTTGGTTTAACCTTGGAATTTCCCGTTTTTGTTACGAATTTCAGCGTCTTAGCCCCAATTTCAAATATTCGCCCCTGGGATCAAGTAGAGAAAAGCTCGACAATTTCATGTCTGGAGCGCAGACATTCTTCTCATTTCCCGAGAAACTTCATGCCCGTCGTTCCAGACATCGTCCATCGTTATTACTACACATGCCTCTCAGAACAAGAATTTGTTATCATGAAGCTCCCACACTTCTGTGGGAAATTACACTTGAGACTTTGTTTCTCTGAGTAATAGTAGTTTTCCGGACCGTGTACCAGGAGGGGGAATATTATTTTGTAGCTAGAACCGCAGTACACACCTCTAGTTTTCTGAGTGTTGAAAAGGAAATTTCTGTTTACTTTTCGATTCTGTGGTCCAAAAAAACATTTCTGACTAGCTAGTGATGAACGAAATCAGAAAATGTAAAGTTGCTGATTAAAATTTAATAGTTGTGAAAGGGGCTTCGAGAGTGCATAAAGATGAAAGAAATGAAAATACATTAGGTTGTTTTTTTGCAAGTTTTATGTTCTTTCTTGACTTATCCTTGTAATTAACGAGCAGGTTTAGATATATTAGGAAAGTTAAGCTCACTTTTAAGTACTTCTCCTGTTTTAATTCATAGGTTTAGAAAAGCCGCCTATATAATCTCGTAAATGACGGAAAAACACAAAGTGAACACTCTTCATCAACGAATCATGGTGCCGAAAATGGGATTAAAAAGCATTACTGACCTGTTTATTTTGAAATGATGCTCACTAACATTTAAAAACATTTAATTGCACTTACATATGTGCATGCTAAAATATGTTAATTTGGTCAATTTCAATATCGAATTTAAAGGTATTCCACAATATGTGTGACTTTACTCTGAATTAGCTGTCAGTGTATTTCTCACCATTTTGTCAGTTTTACTGAATGTTTTTTTTGTGTGTTCCCTGTGACTGAAATGCTGTCGTAGTGTGAATTTGGTTCTGAGAAATTCAGCTCATTTGTGAACAAATCAACGCTAATCACAAGCATGTGAGCTAGCGCTTGTTTGAATCAGCCTTAACTCGTTCCTTCATCCGCCCCTTTGATCTAAGGAGGATTTACTTATGAACTCAGGGGTGTGCCGGCGATGCCCACTTTGACACACACTATGAAAGAATGCATCAGCCGCAAACATCAAGACACGAGCTGTGAACATCGTTCTCATCAGGTTGTAGATGTTCTGCGGACTTCGCGAATTTTGTTCTGACGCGTGTGTACCTCGTTCGAGGGAGTGTTTTTCGATCACGATGTTCTTTCCGCATCTCTGTGGTGAGTTGTGAGCATTGAGCCTTTCCAGGTGTTAGGGAATTTAAATTCTCTCATTACTCAACAGGAGACATCGTGAAATGTAAAACCATATTGGTTCGTTTGTTGTACCTTCTGTATATCCATATGAATGTTGTACAGAACTGCAAGAGATTGCAAATTTATGATCCTGCGTGTTTGAAATATGAATTGGCATCATCAGACACCAGTACATTGAATTTTAAACCATGTCTCTTTTTTGTGTTATTCAACTTGAGAGCAGAGTAAAAACTTTTGAACGGTCGTATAGAATTTTAGTTAGATAAATCTTTTTGAAATTCCGTGTTGCGATTGTTTTTGCTTCAGAACACCCTGAGACTATGCAAACGTTAGTCAATTAAGAAATTCTAAAATTTCAAAATTCCGAGTGATTTTCTAGCCAGGAAGTTCGACAACAATGCTGCTATTCACATGCCGTAGTATTTTCAAACAACTGTTGAGCAGAAAGAATTCCAAACTTGGGCAAAGACTTCGATGGAAATTCGTATCCAGGATTCCTTGGTATGCAAGCCACAGGGTCTACGTGCATTACGTCATAGTACCAACCAGTCTGGAGCAGACGACTGGTCCCACCAGTTCTTGAATTATTGTGTCATTTTACGTCGTCAGAGGGGCACTTGAACATGCCTCGCTCAAAATTACTGATGCAATACCGTACTTCGTGTGAGGTCTTCGGAGAGTTATGGTTATATTCAGTACGGCAGTTTCCAATTTAAGATGTCTGGAGACTAAAAGAATATTGACTAAAAGTCGGACCCTAATTACGAATCAAATGAGATATTTTTTGCTAGCAGTGTTATAAAGCCCTTATTGATTATTCGAGTAACGTTTTTTCCCCACCATTGCGGTAAGGATCTTTTAGGAGCTCGCTTGCAATTATAAGTTCACATGCATTTGTAGAGCAATGCAGCAATACGTCTTGCATGAATTAGAATGGAAACGTAGGTGGTAATCAAGTTACATTGCAAGGAATCGAGGCCTCAGAAATATCCTAATTTCTAGGTTACAAGACAATGCGCATATGCTGGGCAAAAAATCCTTAAAATTGATAAAAAAATTTAGTTGAAGGGTAATTTAAAATTACTAAAAATTACGTAGATACGATAGGAAAAAAGAGAAAATTACTTAGACCATTATAAAAGGTTTTAAAAAGTAAAAACTGGAACTAACAATTTGCTATTTTAAATTAGGAAGCACTTCGTAGAAGAGAGAGATTTCAAGTATATGAAAGATGAGGGATGAAATTCAGTTAAATGCTTAGCCTATATTTTAAACATATAAAAATATTTTGTTTTGCCAGCAAACCGAGTGTAATAATTTTCTCATTCTAAATCTAAAGAAAAAAACAAAGAAGGTATCCCAATCAATATCTTCCATCGGTATGCTTCACGACTCGTGTAAGAGCTCTGTGAGCCAAACCTACATTCTGCCATGGGCATATCGCACCACTAAAATACAGATAAGGGAGATGCCATGCTTTTAGGCAACACAGACTGAAACCAAAAACAAGAACTTGTGGATAGTAGGGTTCTTTTTCCGATGTATAGATGTTCTACTTGAAAGTTAAAGAGTCGTTGTACTGATTCCCCCAAAAAAGATTCCATGAAATTGGAAGTTCTTTTATGAGTTTCTGTTTTGATTTTTTAATGTAAAGCTATTAACTTAAAAAAATTCAGAGTGCGATAAAAATAACCAACACTGCGCATTGCATCCTTAGGTTAGTGAACTTCCCCAGCTCTAATTCTTATAACGCTACAACTCTCTATGCAATTCTGTCAATGTGTCCAATAATACAAAAGTAAGTCAATCTTTATATTCATTAGCTTTGTAGTCGTAAAGTTTATTGCAAGATGAATGTAGAATTCAGGTTAATATTACTTTCAACATGCAGAGTGCGGCAACGTAACTTCCTTTTTTCATAACTTTTTGAAAGGTAAAAAAGAAAGTTATGTAGCCACACCTTGTATTATTTTTAAGATTTTAACTCCGATGTTTCATCATTAAAAAAATGTTTACTGTTACTTCACAGAAACTTTTCCTAGTTGGGCCAATAATGCACCTCTACCTTCTTCTTGTGTCTCCGGGAGCTATATTCATTGTTATATGTATAAAGAGGAACGTTGCTAATGGTTCTGACTTATGACAAAAAACATTAGTTATTCATCTTTTTAACAAAACAATGTCACGCTCAGGCTCGTCGTCAGTTGTGTATGTGGAGACAGGGAGGAAGGATGGGCAATTCTTTCTCATAATTTGGAGTATCACAAATATGACACGTTTTAACTCCTTCCATCTATTCCTCGACGCTCCACAGTGGTAAGCATTTGCAAATAATGCTGGATGTATCTGAATTATTTTAACCACCTTGATAAAAAGAGGATCACAGACAGCCAGAACATCCACGAATTGAGATTGAATTTAATAATGGAAGAGTTAAACTTTAGGAGCTGCAACGTAACGCAAGTATCGTACTGAGGTGCGTCAGAAACAGAGCAGACATCAAGTAGCATCTTTTCATGTCTAGCATCACATTTCATTTCCAATGCTGTGTGATGGAATGTCGTTTTTCCTGTGGAAAACTTTCCGTGATCCAATGGAAAGTCAACACTTATGAGTAAGATAGGAAATTTATAGATCAACGTTTAAAATTAATGGAGTTTAGCGTCTAGGAACACGACACATCAGAGGCATGATGGGACGTCAAATTGTGTTCTGCTGTAAATAATTCTAATGATAAATAGTCTGTAAATATTAGCATGCTCAATTGATGTAAAGTAACACCTCGTAATAACAGTGTATTAGGAAATGGACCCTCGTTGTTAAGGGAAAAACGCAAGTAAGTGAATTGACTTTTTTTGTGTGTCTTGCGAGTGCCTGTAAGCAAAACTATGTACTAATATATTAAGTGTACAATAACAAAGTATAAAACAATGACAGGAAGAGAAACTTACACAATATTTAAGATATTTAGTACTAACAGTGCATGATCTATAACTGAAAAAATTGCATCGGACCGAGATTTAAAAGCGCTGTTCCTGCGAAACGCTGCTAAACGAGTAACTGTTATTGGGAGATGCTACTGTACGCATCATAGGAATATTTCCTTGTCTCTATACTACAGGAATGCTGGAATTAGATATAAATAACCGACAAACATTTCAAGTGTTGATCAGAAGATTTGTGAGCAAAGTTTTCTGCTTATTATGTATGTGCTTTCAGGATATTCTTTAGGTTTCTTATATAATAATAAATTTTATTTCTCGGAACGCTAGCGTGGCTGGCGCAACAAAGAACGATCGATAATTTAAAAATGAAATTATTCGAGAATTGTGGTGTTGATTAGGTGAAATGATATTGTTTTGTTATGTATCAACCAAGAAAAGTTCAGTGTAAATATCACACTACAGAATATACATATGTAATTGTTTATGAATGATTAATAGATTACTGCCCAAATCAATGTAATTGGAAAGCGCCGTTCATATTATAGGAAATCACATCCGACTTCAGTTATATTTAACCACAATGATTCTATCATACATAGAATTGTATTCACCATATAACCCTCCACTCTTGCAAATTTAACTTCTGCCTTACCTTAACTTCTTTTTTTTATGTACGTGTGCATTCTAATTCGAGCCTCTGTATTAATCTGATCAAGTCAAAGAGATTCAGTTTCTATGTGCTACTCTACATGCATTCAACAATCCAAAGTAAATTATGTGACTATTCGATTAAATTGCATTTATTTAACACCGTGTTTAGTTCTTTCAGTGTACTTGAAACGTAAATTAAATTCTTTATCGAGAGGTAATTTAATTTTACTCCAGCCACTGTCGTAAGATGTTCCGACTGTGACAGGTATCTGTAAAATGTTTGTAATAGTATAACGTTTCTCTTGCGTTCAATAAATACTAATAGTAGAAAGAATAGCATTTCTTTAGTGCCACTTCTTAATCAACAACCCTATGTTCACTAGCTTGAAGTATGTTACTCTAACATTCAGTGATATAAATGGCCGTATAAACAACCCCGCCCTGCCCGTGCAGTGCGGCGTCTGCTTTGAACGAAAGAAAGAGGAACATTCTGACCGAAAAATTAAGATGCTTTCCATTGTTTAGGGACACAGGCCTCTGTGTTGGGATCTCAGTCCGCGAGTCAGAGTGCGAGCAGCGAGTGTTGCGAGCCACCGATTTTGCTGCTCAACAGAGAAGCTATGACTGTGTGAGGAGTAGGTCGTGTCGTAACGTGCTCGTGTCTTTGTTAGTTTTGTTCGACCTGTATGAAAAAATCCACAAAGCTAGTTAGGTACTAAGCACTGAAGTGTTTAAGTAGCGGGTGCTACGTGTTAACATTTCATTGCTTTATGAAGTACAATAATTTTTTCATACCTTCGTATTCTAGTTTTCTTCCTCAATGAGCAGTACAACGGTTACCGTTGGGTTGTTTAATAAGTCTGAATGCGATATAAATAATTTATTCCATTTTTTACAGTTTATAGTGTTTCAAATGTTTTTTTGAATCATTATTGAAATATTAAATAATATAAATGAAATACTGGTGCTAATTTGATTGCACTCATTAGTTGCTTATGTTGGACAAGTTGATTTGTTCAATACTTGGATGATTTTCGTGAATTAAACTAGACTGGCCATGTAAATAGCCAGACAATTTTGGTGATCTCTGTGAATTGTGTCCTGTGTAATACCTAAAGTGTGGAATTGGAGTGGCTGAGGTTATGCGGGACCGTGACGACAGTGAGAGGGATAACATGGCACTGTACATGCATGCTGAGCAAGATAGACCCTTGCCTAAAGTTTGGCAACCCTGGTATAGGGAAGGTAAGCATCATATTTCTAGCAGGTATGCTCATGCCTTGTCATGTCAGATTAATTATGTTATTATAAACTAGAGCTTCTCTTATTTCACTCTAGTAGAAATCCTTTCAAACTACAAGTATTTTAAAAGTGCTCATTAAAATAGAAATGTTTAGAGCAACAACTGTTGTTTTATTTGTGGACAGTATTTTACTGTGCTATAATATTTTTAGTAAAGAATTACAAAATTTAAGTCAAACATATATTTTGATCAAACCTAATGTAAAAAGAGTGAATGTACATAGACAAGTAATTTTTTCTTTATAAAGAAATATTTGATTTCTTTGCTCCACCATGTGTATTTAGTGTGTAACTGAATTAATTTTACTTTGACAATAAATTGATCTTGAATGCTTTGTCTTGTTTCTAGTAACAACTTTAATTGTTGGATAGCTAGTACAAATGTTAATTGAAGCATCCATTGAGGTTTGAGTCAGAAATCAAAGTTCTTATTAGGGAAAATAATCTTGAGTTGGATTATAAGTTTAGGTTGTATTTCAAATTCTGATATACAATATGGTGGGATTTTTCTTCTTCAAATTTCAATGTGGAGGTAATGAATTATAATGAGAGTGGCTTACAAATTCTATTCTGAAATATTGCAAGCTTTTTGTTACTATTTAGCCTAGTTGTTGTTCTACCATTTGTGTGGATGAAGAAAAAATCAAAGCCACAGTGCAAGACTCAAATAGCACCTAGATTTTTTTTACATCTTGGTTTAATATATTTTTTAATTTTTTGCATCAAATAAGAGCATGTTGTAAAGTTAAAAAAAGTATGATTGTGATCAGTGACAGTATTTCAAATTTACCTTCCCTCCATGTCTAAAAAAGCTGCATTACAAAATATTTTTAGTTTAATTTGAAGTTACTATATTGCATGGTTGTTCTCTCTCTTTACTTTCAGACTTGCAATTCTTTCTTTGAAACTTACATTGTCACTGTACAGTATGAAATACATTCAAGACAAAGATTGGTTCAGAGATAATGATTTAAGATAAGAAATTGAGTGCTAATTAATGAACCTTGCAAGTTCTGTGTTATTTAACACAATTTTTTAGAAATTTCAATGCTGCAACTCTTGTTCTAATTGTAAGGTGACCCTAAATATGAACATAATATCTGTCTCATTTAAACTATTAAAATATGAAAGACTGTGAGAAATTATTTTAAGGGAAATTTTTTTGAAATTTTGTTACTAGTACTTTAATTGTAATATTTCATATTTGATTTGCAGTATTTAAATTTCATTAACTGTATTAGCATCTCCAGAGCTTCTTACTGATAACAATCTATTAATTCACAAAAGTTCTGCAAATTAGTGTTGATAAACAGGGCTTATAAATCCCTACAGATTACATGTTTAAAACAAAAACCTCCCTGCAACAATTTGTTGATGTATTCAAAATAGCAATTCACTCTATTTCATGCTCAGTTCTCTGAATGAGTAATAAGAAATTGAACTAATATTATCTGGTATTCAATGAACAGTACTTCTATGTCTCATGCTGATCACAACTGAACTGTTAAGAATGTGTGAATGAATGTTGTTACTTCTATTATTATTTGAGTTGAAGCCAATAAGGTTAAGTTCTTTACATTTCTAACCATGATGATTAAATACATGGTGCTGCAACACAACTTCCTTTTTTCAAAGCAGAATGCATTTAAAAGAAGGAAGTTATGTTGTGGCACTCTGTACATTTTAGTCCACAGTTAATAGCAAATTTATCTATTGCCACTTACTTAACAATATTCAATATTTTAGACATACAATCAATTTATAGAATCACCTTCTCTTAACAGCATGCAGTCAATTTATAGAATCACCTCTTAACAGCATGCAGTCAACACAATCCCTTATACCTTACCACACTTAAGAGGAGTGTCCAGAAAGTGAGTTGGGTTTTGTAAAATCAATATAAAACGTGTTTCTCAAGCCAATTTAATTTTTACATTAAATATCATTCCACGAACGTTTTGCTACATAGGTTCCACCAATGTTGAGACATTCATCGTAGTGGGCGACCAACTTGCCTGTACCTTTCTCAAAGAAAGTCTTTGCCAGTAGTGACAGCCACAACGTTCTTTGTGTTGTTGCTTTGAAGGGGCTGACTTGCAACGACAAGCTTAATGCGTACAAACAAATGGTAGTCAGACGGTGCCAGGTCTGGGCTGTAGGAGGGATAATCTAATTACTGCCAACCGAATTTCTCAATTTACCTTTGAGTGACAACAGCAACATGTGGCCAAGCGTTGTTGTGTAGCAATACAACTCCTTAGCTAAGCATCCCGCTTCTTCTGTTTTGAATTGCCCGCCGAATTTCTTTGTCCCACAGTATCAGGAGCTTTGACTGTTTCACGTCTACGAAAGTTTTCCCGCATTCTAAAAACGAATTACAGACTGAATCTCATAGTCGGTGAATTCTTCAATTCATTTTAACGATATTATATGCATTTCAAGTGACCTAATATATAATTTATATATATTAAAAATATAAAATATTTTTAAAGTGATCAACAGATCAACTGGAATGGCATTAGTGGAAAGGCGAGGAAGAACAAAATGGAATTTACATGTCGAACACTCTTTGTATTTTTAAATTGGTTTCAAAGTACCGTAAAACCACAAATTTTTAAATTTTGTCATGTGGAGCTTTCAGAAATAGTTGATTAGATTTGGTATTTATTTTCTGAAATCTCTTTGCTCTTTTAAAAAAATTTTCGTGGAAAATGGATGCAGGGAACATTCCATTTTCATCTCAAATTAATGTTCATGGAGTTACAGGTGGTGGACAAAATAATGGAAACACCTTCAAAAATCAACAAATTATAATTTAATATGGTGTAGGTCCGCCTTTTGCGGCAATTACAGCTTCAATTCTCCTAGGTATTGATTCATACAACTTGTGAATTGTTTCCAAAGGAATTGCAAGCCATTCTTCA
>VCRD01004100.1:79265-108860 GCA_006783055.1 Trinorchestia longiramus
TCTGAAAACAGAAAAATAACATACATTTTACATCAATATACCGAATAACAAAATTATTATAAAGAAAATAGGAACATATGCCAAGTTTTGATTGTTTAAATTATGTTCTAAGATTATGATGGTAAAATATTAGGTGTTTCCATTATTTTGTCCACCACCTGTAGTAACGATTAATATTTCAGGATCTCACCACTAGACAAAGGACGCTGAAGTTTCATCAATTTGATTGACAATTAGGGAATATTTTTACGAGTTACACTTAGACATTTAAATAGCAAGTCTTTACGTAACTGATTAGTAAATGAATTGTCTCTAGGTTGCCATAAATTCTACGAATTAGATTATATTCCTTTATTTCTTTGTTCTCTAGGCGTGTTTATGCAATTCTGAGAAAATATTTGATGAGCCTTGAAGCTATTTTGGCTTCAATTTTTTTCAGCTTGCTTGAACTTGATTTTAAGTTGTTTACCATTGAGCCTAATGGATAATACATATGGACTAAATAAAGCTGTAAACTGGAATCTCAAGACAGGAGTCATGAAATGAGTGATATCAACTGAGGAAATTTAGTCGTCCTTACTCAGGGCAGTGAACAAGTCTAAGTCTGGTGGTATTTACATTTATGTGATGTATGTTAGTACAGCTTCAGTTATTCTAAATCTGTCCGCTAGAAAATTATTAGGCTTTACGCTACTGGCTGATGAGCTTAAAAATGTTCTTGTTTCCAAAGCTACTTAAAAATCAACGCATTTTCACTTGATAAGTTCATCAAAGAAGTAGCTGCTCCTGTATACTTGAATTATTGAAGTAAACAAGGTTTTCTGTTAAGAACTTATCATGTATTACGGAAGTGAAACCTTGAAGTTGAGGTGCATTAGACAGCACCACTTGTACAATTAAACTTCCTCAGTAATCGTAATGTCTGGATTTGGCGCAGCCTAGCAGAGCATACCATTTCTGTTACTTGAGACATGTTGCTAGGTTAGAAGTCTTCAGTTCTCGTGGTGATCGTGTGACTGGAGACGCTAGTGGGATCACTGTCTCACACTTCAACCTTTCGGTCCGACTTTTAGATACCTTCAAATTTTAGATCCTACTCGGCTTAGCCAAGTTTTGGTGATAATGGCTTCATTAACCCATAAATACATTTTTTTCCAAACCATGAATATATTTATCGCATAGATTGTTTCTTACTTCTGTGACAAATATACATCATTAGGTTCGACGGTGTTAACTAACAGTAGTGCGTAAAGGAAGGAGGATGCTTGCACCTAGAAATATGGACTTGGTTCATGCATTCACCTTTACAAGAATTGGATCTTTACCAAAAGGAAGGCACGATGGTTGCATCTAATGAAGTAGGAAACCTGTTTACTTATTCATTGATATTCATTTTAACATGGTTTCCTTATTGGCTGATATGCGTGATAGTTTATTTTAAACTGAAAATAATGCAGTTTTCATTTATTTTTGCATTTATATTGTTTTACCGAACTACTGGGACTAAGAAGTACTCCTAGTGTTTACACACAAGCAAGTTTGATCATTAATAATGGACATCACGTCACTAGGGACATTTAGATCTCTGTGCCAGTGCATAGAGTAACTGTGAGACTGCTACTGACTTGTATACTTCCTGCGAGGAGGTACAGTAGGGCAGGCTAGTGTTCGTTTAGGTTACGGACTACCTGTTCAAGGCAGGGCAGAACTTATTACTGGGCAGTGTCCATCCAGCCGTAATATTCTTCAGTACTCCGTAACGGTCCGTAATATTCATCAATATTCCGTAATATTCCACAATCTTCGATAATCGTACCTTCCCACCGCGTAGTCAGCAACGGGAGGGCATGGATCATCAAAGATTGAGTAACGCTGTACTTGACAGAAGTTAGGACTGGAAACGGTGCTAGCGAGCTTGGGTTTGATACTAAATTCATTATTTTCAGTTGCCTTAAACTCATTAATCGAATAACAGCGAATATGGTCTCGTGACTATAAAAACTACTGTATTGTAGTATGAAAAATGGATCTTATTAACCTACTTCCACTTTCTAGGGAAATTTTGTGTGTAATGGAATCATTGAGCTACTAGAACACAAGAGTTGTGGCTGTTGTGAAGCATGACCATGTCTCCAGCACGTGTGTGACCTGAGTGTTTGGATGCCTCCAGGAGAGACGGGGGGCGGTGGGGCGCGGGCAGAGGGAGGCGGCAAGGAGCTACCGTCCCGCCACCACCGTGAGCACCGCGTCAGGGCACGACACGCGCTGCCCAGACACCCTCACCACCACGCTGACATCAGGCGCAGGTATGTCTGTTCCAGTGCTTGTGTCGGCAGTTGTAATACTGCTGGTACTGGAGGTACGTCTGTTCTGAAGCTTCTGTAGGCAGTTGTAATACTTCTGGTACTGAAGGTACGTCTGTGGTAACATACAGTGGCAACTGCAATGCTCATGACCGTACGCAGACATCGAGAGAACGTACGTCTATTCTACCATTTACTCGTGGAACTTTATTATTTATTGTGGTATTTAATGCATGTATGTGCTAGCGCTTATTCGATACTCGATGTGGTACGTCGACCTCAGGACTGCGTATTGTAAAGGAAATTACGTATTGTGGTTCATGTTAGCGCTTATGGAAGGAAGGCTGGGACGTCGATATCAGGCAAAGGTATGTTCGTGCTTGCGCTTATTGCGGGCGCTTTGATACTTACGATATTTATTGAACCACTTGACATGAAAATTGTCGATTCAAAGGTGTTATTCTGTATTGATGCAGATGTCGTTATAAGGTTAAAACTTTTACTTCGCTTATGGATCAGAATAATTAAAACATACTTGGGGAAAAAAAATTGTAGCCTTCCTCCCCTATTAATAGGTGAGAAAATTTTTTCAAGATAAAGGAACGGAGATTTCAATCGTATATGATACTTTAAGAAGCAAAATTTTTGCGTCAAGACTCGTTTAACGTAAGAATTATATGCGCCTGACAAGGTAGTAAATGCTGGACTCGAATTTAAACTTTGATGCAATTCTGGTTGCGTCAAACATACCGCACGAGCAAGAAAAGGAGCTCTGGCAATCTATGTAACGTAAAAAAAATCTGTAGTATCAGTATCACTTTTTACATTGAGTAGACCTGATTCATATCGTGGAAGTACAGTTGTCCTTAGTGTCTGTTTCATTCTGATGTGAATACAATAGATGGTTAGAAATTCTACCTCTAGTAAACCCACTTCTGTTACTTGTCTGTTGAGACACTGTGTGGGTACCAATCATTGCATGGCTTTCCAGCGAGACTCGATAAGTAACACGTGAATGTTGTTCTTGGCACTCCTCAGAAACGGACTCTGTACGAAGCATTTCCGGTCTGAGAGACTGGAGTCTCATGGCAACAGAACAAGATTGTGTTGGCGCCATTGCTGCCTTCGTCTTGCATTGCTAATGAACCCGTCCCCTATCTGGCACTCGTAGCTTCATTGAGGTGCTCGGGTGCTTGAATATTGCATGAAACCCCACTCGTTGTGGTGCTGTCAAATAGCCGTACGTTGGTCTTTCTCGAATGCATCACAAAGAAAAATGTTCCTATCTAAGAAATGTCCCGTAACTCCTTAAGCAGTTATTAGTTGGTTATGTATGGTAGAGGAGAAGCTCGGAAGCAACTCAATTGAACCACAATGTCGCATAAAATGACTTCTAGTGACACTGCATTTTAATGAAGCATTTTGAACATTTTTCTGGGATTGTCTGCCCACATCTAGCACGTGTGATGAATACGGGTTCCAGTCTAGGTGCTTCAAGGACGAGCGTACACAATGTGCTATAAAACCAGAGTGTTGTATGAAAAAGTACGCAATCAAGACTTCTAGGCTGCTTGAAGTAATAATAAAAAAGTCAAATAGTGCGTGAAAGAAAATGATCTCATTGATTCTTACCCTTTGCGACTCTCCGTGTTTGAGTACAAGCAAACTCTGAATAAGTACTCGTAAGACTGAAGAGGGTTCTTCTTAGTTACTGCTTTCCTGCCTTCCTTCCAGTCTCCATAAAGCGTCCCAGGGACTGCGCAAACAGTACCTTTTCATAGTCAGCTTTCTCCCTGGGGCACTAGCGCTGAAAGCGTTCATTCTGATAGCCTCTGGCAAGCAGATCTTGTTTTGTGGCTTTTCCGTAGCTTCACCGTCTTTATCTGATAGGCCTTTGGTCTCATTTTCAAGACTTGTCAGTTTCTCTCTTGTATTAATGGGGTAGCCAATATTTATACCAGTGACATCTAGTCCGTAGGTCTTGGTTGCAATTCTTGTTCACTTTATTCCTAAATTCCCATATATTCTCTTCATATATTCTCTTTGGCATGTACAGCAACGTGCAGTGATGGAAACCTATGTGAGGACTAACCTTTTCAAATGTATTGATCTTTTGTACAAGTTTGTGTTTCTTGCTCCGTCGAAAGCAAAATGTCTTTGCTGTAAGTTCAAGGAGTTTTGTACTCTAATGTTGTATAAGAATGAAGTTTTATGCTTCTGATCAGCGGGCTAATACTTTCAACGCATTCCAGATATTTACGAAATATTAACGCAATGAAACAGTTTATTAGGACGTTAGCTTATGTTATGAGTCAGTCCAGTACAGGAAATATAACTCTTGACGGAAGGAAATGTCGAGCTTATATAATTCTCAATTCTTTTTTCGTGTGATTTGTTTAAGCAATGCGAAGTATTGATAGTTTTGTTATCCATCGAGTGATACTGACAGTTAATTCCATTCAATTCAAGTATCGTAAAGTTTATCAATGTTTTCTAACCGATATTTGTCTTTTATTTTTTTAGAAAATTAGTATTCTTATTCTTAGAAGACTTAACTTCTTGAAGTGCTGTCAATGGTCTTGAGAGTGTTAATATACCGGCATATCTATTTCAAGTGAATCCAAGTTTTAGGTTCAGAATTGTATTTTGCATCACTTATGCAACCTGCTGCATCTTCTGTGTGGATACTTCATCATTGTGATGCATTTCAGCTGTTAGTGTGAAACTTAAGGTAAAGATGCAGAGTTCTGTGCTGTCGGAAAGAATTATTCTTAGGACAGGCTATTGTTGCACCATCAATACAAATGAGGCGTCGTGAAATAAATCCTATGATATTACTGCTCCTCGTATGAATATAAAGAAAGAAATGCTTCATATGGATCAAAATATCCTTCATTTTATAGGGTCTACGTGCATGTATTTTATTGCAGATTACACTTTCTATGTGTTATTTACAGGATTTTTTTGGCGAAGATAGCTGGTTACTTCGAAACATGACTCGTACTTTTGTTTTTTCTTACTCTTGCAGTTTTTGTTAATCATTATTGAGCTTACTTTCGATAAAGGAATCTATTTATTTGGCTTCCATTCACTCCAAATGAGTAAGAGCGACTTACCTTGTTGGTTTGCTGTGGCTGTGCTGGGTGTTCGCACTACGAGCAGCATTAAAACAGTGTACGGGGATCCACCTTAAGCACTGAGACAAGTTCGTCTCTCGTTAATTTTATCTCATTGTATCGAGATTATTTGCGTGTTACAGTCTACTGGAAATACCACCAATACTTTTATTGGTCGAGAATATTCGTGTGACGGAAAGAACTGAAGTATGACTTGCCTTTCTGAATGCAACTTTCTGAATGCAATCGCATAATTCTTAACAAAATCCCTGCCTCTTCCAGTGTACACGACTTACAGAATCACCTTCCTGCGTCACCTAACACAACTTATTGCTCTATGCATTTCTTTCTTGCTTTTCACATCTGAATTTTACTGCACTGTCGATCCGACATGTTACATCTTCCTGATAGTCCATTTCATTTTTTGTAAGACTATAGCTGCTCATTATTATTGAAGAAATCTTTCACTCGACCTGCTACGTCGTTTACACAGTTTGCTGGATCACTCACATGTATGATCTGTTCGATTTTTTGCGTCCTGCACACGTTTCCTTCACCACTGCATGACCTGCTGCATCATCAAACTACATGCATGTCCACAACACTCATAAGACTTCTATCATTTTCATCATTACACAACATTTATTAAGCGAAGAAATTAGCCTCACTGATTATCTTTATTCAATCTTTCCAAGTGATCGATGAGATTGATTTACCTTTAAACTATCGAATTGTTCCTTTCTTCGAGAGCTGCGATACTAGCGCATTTATTAGCTAACTGCACCGCATTTGTGAAGTAAATATTTGGTGCAGCGGAATTGTTAATACCCCTGTAGATACTGTGTAATTTGCTGCTTAATAAATTGAGGCTTAAGTATGAGCGTTTCGTTCAGGGAGAAATGATTTCCTCACGAGTGTTTGGAATGATTCATCGAGGATTACATCATTATGCGTCGATCATCTGCCACGGGACTTCCACTAAGTCATGCATTTTATCTCGGGAAAACATTTGTTATCTTGCACTGCTGTAGCTCCACGATATGGCGTTCAATATTCAAGTCGGAAAGACATTTGTTTTCCACAATTGTTGCCGCATCGGATAAATTTTTGAGGCTTAGTTTTATTAAGATTGGAATTTAATTGGAAATTGTTGAGTGCTTGAACAACAAGAATCGTGTTCTATCGTGCAACTTTGGCTTTGGAGAGCTGTGATATCTGGACATTATCTTATCTTTTCTACCTTGATAATCGCTTCTTGCTATTTTTACCCAATAAGAATTAGCCATTTCTTGTGACCTTACAAGCATTCGTTTCTTTGTACAATCTGTACTATACTTGCTTAGCTTGGGTCGAGAAATTTCATTAATTTGTCCATAAATTCATTTTTGAGGACTGGATTAAGAGAATAATGCGTGGTCGAGCTGTCATATCATTGTGTGATATCTTATCTTCTGACAAATTTTCTAGAAATGAAAGGAGCTGCAGCCAAACATACAGCAGGCAGCTAATATAGATGATGTAATTGTCTCTTCAGCGTCGTTAGTTGCTTCGAACTTGCTGACCTGTTCATCGGAACTTTATTTTATTTTGACTAGTAAATCCTGAATGCCCACGCATCGGTTGAGTTTTTTTTTGATGGCACAAAAGGTTGCGCTTATTTTATGAAATATTATTTTTTTGTTTTTAGAATATTATAAAGATCCACTGTAAGTTTCATTTAGGTAGTGAAATAATTTAGTAAAAGTTCGTTTAACACGTTGCCTCCGATTGCCTGATTGGTGTAAAATTTCACTTTGTACGCATAGTCACTAGAAGGATCTGAAAAAATTACAGAACCTAACCTAAGTGGTACACATACGTACCACATCGGAGTCAACGTGTTAAGACCGTCAATGTTTTAGATCAATTTTTATTTAATAATTTAGATTACGAAATAAAGTAATTAATTAGTATGGTTTTTAGTAGACGCTATTTCTGTGGCGTATTACAGTTTCTGCGAATTGTTAGCGACTCATTTATTCATCACATAGAGCTTGGCTCTGAATTTTTATAATGTGCCACTATTCAATCAAGTGAAAGGTAATACATGAAATTTCGACGACCCTCTAGATTTGACTTCGTTTCTTCATTCAGGTTTTTGCACCAACTCTTTTTTGAATGAAGTATTATTGCAATGAAACACAAGGTATTGTGATTGTTTGCGTGTCGCCTACTTGATAACAGATTGTGTTGATGTTTAGCTCTGTTTTATTGCGTCATGGTACTCCTCGCTGGCTGTGCTGCAATGTTACTGTCCATCACGAATGTTTTCAATGTCATTCACCTTCATTGCTAGCTGGTAACCCAAGGATATGTCTTAACATAATGAACACCTACTCTCCTATTATATTTAGTTATTTAAAGTCGTATCTTAAGAGAAGAGGTCATTGATGGGAAATGCCAGAGCGATGATGAAGTTCCTGTCTCGCATACACAGTTTTGCTTTGGTCTCTTCTATCCGGCCGTTCTCCCTGGCATTGACTTCACTGAGTCACCTAGTGATCTTGCACTGTTGCTTACTGATGTTTCCGTTTGTATGTCATCATGGAGGTAAATTCACAGAAACCTCCTATTTTGTATGGATTTCTTCTAGAAGAATACGCTAAATCTGGCCGTTTTGCCCAAACTGAGATCTGATAGTTGATCTTTCAAAAAATTGGAAAACATTTCGAGGAAGAGTTTAGTTTTTTCGTAATCTTTTTACGTTTTGGTTTACGTTTCTTATTAAACATTACTACTTCTATGAAACATTAAGAAAATATGAAATAGTTTCCCTCAGAAAAGAGTTTTAAAGTTTCATAGTTACCTATTTGATTTTTGAATCACTACAGGGGTTGAGTGTAATTTTTTACATTGCAAGCCTGAACAGAACATTTATGTCAATATATTCGGTTGCTATTTAATTGTCAATAATATAAGAAAACAGTAAGTTTTGTCTTCGTTATTTTTTTGTGACTAAGCTCTTTGAAGTGTGTACTTTATACTTGTGTTACAATGTCGACTTTTTTGTGTCAGACGTTTTCTTTTTTCGAATCAACAGTTAAAAAAACTGGCGATAAAGTTACATTGTATGTTCATTATTCCTTGCTTGCATTATAATGCAAGACGAGGTTCTAATTTTTGACCCTTTCTTATCATATTGCATCATAATGTTTTTTTATGACAATATTTTTCAACTATTTGCTTGTGCGCGCTCATCGTATTTGTTTTTAGGAATTGTTTATGCTATCGATATTACCAAATTTTGTGTTCAAAAATCTTATTGTGATATTTAGTTCACGTACACACACATCTTCGAATTTCCTGTCCTTTGTTTTTATACATAATCCAGACGCCGTTGATTTAACTACTGTTACTAGGGGTTGATTGTGAGTGTACGAATTAATTGTGGATGTACAAATTGTGTGTACGATTGGATTGTGAGTGTACGAATTAATTATGGTTGTGTGAATTGATTGTGGTGTGTGAATTTATTGTTGGTATACGCTGATGTGTTGATATGTTTTGTTCCTTCATGCTCTTGGTGTTTCATCGACCGAGGTGATACACACAGAGAGGGTTCTTAAACTCTTGCACACGTGATGCAATGCTGTAATTTGTGTACATTTTCTTGGTACTTCGTATCTTTAATGTACCGCAATACTGATACGCCGTTTTTTACTGGTTGGGATGGTTGAGAATCTCATTATAGATTGCAAAGTAGTTCACACTAATTATTGTTACTCCAATGTGAAGAAAATAAATAGATCGGAGTTAAAGCTTTGTATAAAATTTCATTTTTCTTGTAGTTCTAACTTCAGAATTCTGTATTAGACGTTTTCAAACCGACCTTTTATTATCTCATGGAGCTTTTGTTCTGGTCAAAGGTAATAGATTCTGGTAAATGCTAGTTCAGGTTCTGAATAAAAACTTCAGTAATCTCTACTAACACTTTCTTGAGCACTTGATGTTTGCCTTGAGAATTTCGTGATAATAATCTTGTGTTTATTATAGCATTGTCTTTGTGACTCGGCCACTTTAATGTATAGTTAACGTCCGTCCCTCCGTCCTCCAGCGCATTGATTGGTCGGACACTTGAGGGTCCAACAGCTGCCACGTCATGTTGATGAGGCTTGCCTCCACCAACCTAATTGCAAACTTCATATCGCACGCCTGGTCTACACCTCTGCAATTATACCAACATTATTACGTATGCTATTCATGCTTGAACACATGTTTGATGTGAAATTCTTCCTTGTTTCACCTAATCCACATTGATTGCATTTAAGCTGAGGTTTTTTGTTGTTAATACAGTAGACAAGATAACAAAGAATTTACTGGCAAAAGACTTTGTCAGTAAATAGTAAATCTTCAATCTTGTTGATTGTGCCTGAATGTAGTTTATTCGAGGAATCGCTCGTAACTTTTGATGTTTAATTATAGAGTTCTTAACTCAGAAAAGCTGAGAAATTGTTCACAGTTTGTAGAGTATTTTCTACGTATATTTAACGTGTAAAAGAGGATTGGCTGACTTAAGCAAGCCGCCGAACTTGGGTAGAGCACTTTTGTAACTTGCGACATGGACAATATTTGTCTGAATGTATTTTTTTGTCCACTAATGTTATGGCTGAGAGAATTAAGACGGATTGCAATGAATGTTGCATTCTCTTATTTCAATTCTTTTACCGTTCTAGAATTGTCGACTGTGAATCATCAGATGTTGATATTTTTAGTTTAAATTGAAGAAAGTATTACGAAACATTCAGTTCTGCATATTCCTATGCATACCACGGTAGCGGTTGACATATGGGAAGTAAACTTCTAGATCCTACATATATGGAATTATAAATATATACACCATTGAGCAACAGAAGACCTGAATTCTTTCAGCAACAAATGACAGTGAATGAGAGTAATGGATTGCAAGATCTTTATAGGAGTTACACTGGAGATTATCCTTCAGCACAGTGCTTTTCAAAGTGTGGGTCGCGACCCACGGGTGGATCACGCGACCGTTCAAGGGGAGTCGCGAAATGTAGGATCGTACTTTTCATCACCAGCTTGGTCGACTGGTGAGCGAATCCATATCGGAATTAGCGATTCCATAGCGGAAAAACCCGGGTTCGAATCCCGCTGCCGACATGGTTGACGCGGCTAGAAATACGGCATGGGACTTGGGTAAACAACCGAATAATTATCGAAGTAATTATCCGACCCAAGAATAGGCCCGAAGGTTCGTTCCTATAGCCTCATTCTATTCTATTCTAATTCATGTAATAATGTTATTGCAGGATAAGATGTATCATTTTTTACGATAAATAATTAACAGTAGACCCGATTTCTGTATAAACAAAAATAATTTTTTAAAGGAGGATGAAACTTTGAAGACCACTGCTTAAGTATACATTGGTGACGTATCGCTTCTTGGGGGTTTGTACGACGCATTAGTCCAGTTCAACGAAGGACTTGTATTTCAAAGTAAAGGGAAAATCCGATGAACAGTTCAGCAAGTTCCAACAAACAAACGAACGAGACTAAAAAATGTTCAATTGTATTATTTTTATTTAGCTTCCTGCTGTATACTTGCCTTCAATTTGTTAATTTTTTCTGATGGTGTGTGTCCTCGTCAGGCCCTGGAGAATTAACGCTCCTTGGGTTTAACTCAAGTTATTTACCACAAGATCTACATCACTTTTGCTGAAGGCTGTTGTAGTTGATTCTTGTAGTTATGTAGGTAGCCCATGTCTCTCTCTCTGTGGTGGGGAGACCAGTGTACCGTGCAACTGACCTCCTGGAAGCGTGTCATCAATTCTTTTACCTGTGTACTTCATTGTTGTTTGTTCGTCTCTTTGACATGCTTCTTGTCGCTGTTAAAACACTCGTGCTTGTTCAATCGTTAAACGCCATTTCAAAAGAATAAGATGGATTGCTAGAATTCGAGCATGATTTTAATTGATGGAGTGATTTAATTGTGAAGCACGATCGATTTTAGCTACGAAACGCTATTAAATTGAATGATCCCTTTTGCTTTCATAATTTCTAAAGAAAAATGTGTTATCTAACTTGCTAAAGGTTGTTTCACCGTTGATGGTGAACAAATTAAGGGAATTGATCATTAAGTGTACAGGAAAGGACTAGCATCAAATGTGCTGGATAGCGTCGTAAAGTTTACGTCTGTTTTTATGTTTTTACAGTGTGAAGTACGAGGGCTAGTAGATATATTCCACCAATAACTAATTACCAGTGGAGCTAAATGCAGAGTCTTGAACAGGTCATACGGGGCAAGAGGAAGCATTGCGTGCTTCTTCCTATTAACGACGGCCTGATCGTCTTCTTGCTCACAAGTTCCGAAGCACAACTGCACGCCTTCCACTTACTCCTTGATATGTGACCTAGCTGACTAGATCGCTTGATTGTTTCCAACTTCTTATCTTTGCTTCACTTAGCTTCGACCAACTGAGTTCGCGTTTGATGATGATAAGCGATCTATGAGTATGCAGGCATGCTGAGAAGATTGGTCCATGCGTCAAGTATCACAGCTACGTGCGTGCTGCCCCTCGCTCTTGTTCTAAGTGATGTATGGAATAGCCCTGGCTCACTGTCATATACTCGCCGCTATAGCCAATTTTTTATGTGTATGTATGACTCGTAGACTCAAGTACACAGCATACGAGGATTTCATATCGTTTCTCTGGCATTTTTTGTGCTTTTCTTTGTAATCTTATCTGGTTTAGCGGATAATTTCGTTTAGATATGCTAACACATTTTAGTTGCTTGATATGAAGTTCTTGTATTGTATCTCATTATTTATTAATATTAAGTATAGATTAACTTGATTGTTTTGCCAATGTATGCTTTGCTCTCTGATTTTCATGTCAGTGACCCGCACAAATCTCATATTTTGCGTGAAGAGTTTGGTGCTGGAACAAATACGTTGACTCGCAACGCTCAAATTATACCTTGCTCCAAAACAGCCCAGTAGCGCTCACGCCCTCGTGTGTTGTCTTGATGGCAACACGAGAAGTTAAGCCATCGTTCACAAAAACATGTTGTTGATGAGAACTCGTCTCAAGGGTTGGTTTGTGCGCTTTACAACAATTTCCCGGAACGTGCGTTGAGGAGTTCAAAGGGCAGCTTGAGTTCTTGCGTCATGTTGGGGATATTAATAGCACCTTGATGATACTCATCGAGTTGTCTTACATTAGTGCTTTTAGGTGACTACGCCTGATTGTTGCTAAATGGCGAGGCTAGTAATCCGATACCGCTTCAGCATCATGTTCATTTTGATTGAATTTTTTATGTTTTTGTGAAAAAAGTTCGTTTATGGTCACGTTATTGAGATTTTCTAAAACAATTTTCACTTTAGTATCATTTAACTACGCCGTGAAACTTTTTATGCTTTAATTTCATGCTCTGTTTGGTGCATCGAACACGCACTTTAACGACGGAGTAATTCAAGGGAGATCTTTATTAGCCTGCACATTGCATTAGTACTCATGCCGTCGATTGTAAAGATAAGGAGGCACTCAATAGCTTTGTAGTTGAGAAGCTGGTGCAAATTTGTCACGCTGAACCCTTCATTGTTCATGCCAATTTATTAGCTATGAAATATTGCGAATATTCCATCATGTGCACTCTGTTTTCGTCAATGCACTAACTCTTCCAAGCCTGTTGGTGGGGGCATCGTCTTCCTCTATGAAAACAGGCGATCGCTTTCTTCAAATATGCACACTCACATCGCAAACATTGTGTCATATGTTGAGGTACATTTTTATACCTACTCCTACGGTGAAGATGTAAAATTAATCGAACTGTAATCCATTGCATTGAGTTTAATGATGATAACATTAGGTTTAAAGACAATAGCATCAAGTTTTATAACAAAAACGTAAGTTTAATGGTAATCTTATGTGTTTTTTAATGTGAGGCATACATATCTGAAGATCTTCGTTTTAATTACTGCCTCTTGATGTATAGCTTCGCTTTACTTCGCCACTCAAGAAAACTGCTTTATTCTGCTTGGATAAGATCAAGTTAGAATAGTAACGATTGAGTTGTTGAGAGGTGCAGAAAATAGGTTCGCCCTCGACAAATTGTACGCCCTGTAATTCACAAACAAAACTATAGGTGCACTTTACGTGACCTCGCTGTACGAGTATCTATTCTGATTTTGCCCTCAGGGGGTCATGGAATTTTCCAGTATTCGCATTCCCAGGCAAAATTTCAGTAATTTAAGCAGGAACAACCGTATATCATTGGACAAAATTTACAGTACAAAGCGAGGCAGCGTGATTTGTTAAGCTGATCGCGCATTGATTGGCTGCCTGAATCGTGCGGGGTGGCGGTCTACGGTTGCACTGAAACTCTCATTGCTCAACTGAACCTGGCATGAGCTCTAATAATTCTATATAATTTGGTGAAGCCCCTGTCACTCCGCAGTGTTGGTTTAGCAATGCTTTATGGATATTTTCAGGCCAATCTTCATTCGTATACTTTGAACGGAACACTCTGTTAGTTTCGTGCTGTCATTTTCACAAATTAGAAATAATGGTATGTGGTTTACAACGCAGCCATTGGTTGCGGCGTTCCCATGTTTCTATTATTATTATTATTATTATTATTATTATTATTTTGTGTAATTGATGAAAAATTCAGCTCAAAATATTTTTAAAATGGCGTATTTAAATTCTATGATTCTAGGGCAAGTGTTACACCAAATGCGGTTAGCTTATGTCAATGAATAAATTATATTGATTGATATTTGTCAAATTGTCAATGAATAAATTGTATTGAACAAGTTTTGTCAATTTTGTTAATGGATTAATTGTATTAAGCAATATTTATTAAATTCACTTGACTCACATTTTGCCCGTTGATGTTGGCTGGGGTCGAACGATGGTTGTACAAGTAGCATTTGCAAACTCTTATCAGAATTCTTATAGAAATATCGTTCCTGCTTGTGAGACATTTTCAGTTCTACGTTCCAATTGAGTGCTGATTAATATGACCATGTGTTCGAAAATGACTTCATGTGTTTGAGCAAACGATACTTAACGAATAATATGTTTTTACTTTCGCATTGACTGTGTGTTTCTGCTACGATAACTTACATGAAGTCGAAAGATTAGACTTCCAATGCACCACTTAAGTTTGATTCGAAGGCAATATTGCTGAGCCTGCCGGCGACGCTGCTTAGTGAAGCAATTTAAACATTTTTGGATGCAGAGCTAACGTCCGTGTTTGACGTTCTCATGGTGCTCGTCTCGCATCACTCCCTTCGCCCCCAGCGATGGGATCTGCTCCTGAATTTCGCAGGCAAGATTTTTTTCTCGCCATCGCTGGGAGAAATTTCCTTATTCGTGGCAATGGGATATGCTGATTTTATGCGCTCGAATCTCCATATTCTGCTTGCGGTTTCCGGATTTATTAAGGTGCATTGTTGAACGCAGTGTGTGGGGCTTGAGCGGCTCCCGGTGCTACACAAATTTGCTGTATTTTGTTTCTTCTCTGCATATTTTGGTCTCATTTCCCACAATGCTGTGCTCTAGTTGCTAAAAGCAAAATTTTAATTAATCGTAAGTTATGACCATCTTCGTTCTTACTGTTTCAATAATAACTTTTTTATCTCACAGTCGACCGCCGTCGAGTCGACGAGTAGGCAGCTTTGGCTGGCATGATCAAGCCTTTCACTCCACAGTTGTCATTATCTAATTATTTCAATTGTTTGGGTAGACATTATAACTCCCTCGTTCTATTTCCGTCCTCCTTTGTGTACACATCTTTTGCCAGTTCATACGGCATTCCAGGCAAGCTCGGCAGATTGCTGCGTCCTGCGGAATTTTAGTTGCCTCTATTCTAACTGCGGGCAAAATTCTGGAGCATCCCAGGCTCGCTGGCATCCGATGCGATTAAGAAATGCTTCTAGTCCGATGAAAATGCCTTTCTGTGCTCCCTCACTCTCGCCTCGGCTGCTGATGTTCTCTGTTTAAAATAGGCGACGTGGCTCCTGGTTCTATGAGTCTGCAACGCCTACACTCGCTAGCTTATGGCTCTGCTGCTATTATTCTGTATGTAAAATAGATAACTTGGTACTTGATTCTACGTGTCATTTAGCATATTTTGTGTTCAACCTCTCCTGAAGATGCATCAAAGGCGATAGTCTTCATGCTCATCTCATAGACGTAGCGCTTCTCAAGTGTTACCTTGTCACTCACAGGGACAATGATTGTGTCAGTCTACGGTGACCAGCTTTTGTGTTTTCGAGTGATGCCTTCCTAGGGCACTCCGTCGGTCGACAGTCGCATGTACTGTGAGAGTATATGTAGTGTGGGTGTATTTTGAGTTCGAGAAACTTCATTTATTCACTTCTACTTCTGTTTTCGTGTCGTTGAGGTGGGCGATATAGCTTACTTCGCTTTTCGTCTTTCTGAAAAGCTTGAGCTGCTTTTTGTGTCGGCTCTGTGTCACCAGAGTAACATTAAACTTTACTTTGTAGTACTATTTCTTGATTTGAATTTTTACCCAGTATTACTGTGATGATCACCCACCAAAACTGGAGGTGAGACTCGAATATTAACGACAATAAAGTTCACTGCTGTTGAAATGTAGTCCAGTTGCGTAGTAGAATGTTGTAAAGCTTTTATATCGGTTGCTTCTAGTTGTACTCACTATTTAACAATGGCATATTTTAATTTTTAATAAGAATTGTATCTGCTAGGCCCAGAAGCAAATTGAACTCATAATTCTCAGTTACTTAATACTTTGAGAGTTTCAGGCTGGAATGAATGTTGTATCTAATTACTAGATACAAAAGTTTCAAGCAGCATTTATTCAAGTTGCATCTCTTGGTTGCGTTCAGGTATGCTACAGTGATGAAGGAATATCGTTCCAAATTAAGATGAAGAAGGAATATCGTTCCAAATTAAGATGAAGAAGGAATATCGTTCCAAATCTTTAGGTGTATCCGATAGATGCCATCACATTGATCACATTAGACTTGTTTACTCTGAGTTACAGAGGAGTCATTGCAAGGATAACAGTAAAATTTCTGAATGATGCAGTATTTTTTATTTTTTTCGAAGTTATTTTTGTCATAAAAACCAGCCGAAAGATAGTCGTCGAAAAATTTGATGTCGTAGGGTTGGTAGTTGTAGCAATGTGACTACCACTCTTAGCGATCTTGCAAAACGGTTTAGCGTAACTTGTAAAACTATCTTACGCCTTGTAAAAAGAATTAACAAAGTTTTAGGGCTCACACACCGTCGCAATTAACACGTTGACTCCGAAGTGGTACATACATATGTGTACCACTGAGGTTAGGTTCTGTAATTTTTTCAGATCCTCGTAGTAACTATGCGTACAAAGTGAAGATTTACACCAGTCAGGCAATCGGAGGCAACGTGTTAAACAAAAATTTTTTGGTAGAGCTCAGTTTGGAAGCATTGTTTCATCTTTCATATTTTCCTGGCCTTAATCCTGTCTTGTTGGGGACTACAGAACCATGTGGACTGTCTTGAGTTGAAATAAAAAGAAGGGATTGAAAAATGAATTGGGTTCACATATTGCATCAAAACTAAAGAAAAGTAAAATTAATGGACGTTATGTTTATGAGTGAATGTTTTCGTCTTCGCATTTTTTTAACTGTCATTTAGACTCTAAAAGTAGGCATTATATTTCTTGCTGTGTTTTAAATATGAGTTTTAGTACTGAGTGCCAACAGTTCTAGATTTTTGATTACAATAGATTTTTAAAAACGCTAATTTTTAAAAAGATGTAACGTGAGTAAAATTTAAGTGGTGATCATTTTCTTGAGCTGTGAAAAATGACAGGATATTTGAAAGAACATCAATATTATATCAGATAAAGTGGACAATTCATATTTTTAGTAAGACTTGCCTAGAGTAGCATTGTGTTGTTCAGTTATGAATGCACGGGTCGTGGAAGCAGCTCATCTAACTCTTCTCTTGTGTTACGAGCGAATCAAGCTAACGTGTTCATTGCAAGGTGTAGTCTTGACGTCATCTAAACTGTTGCTTGGCTTCGTGTTATGGCTGATGGAGCAGCTTCATGTTAGGCCTAGACGGGAGAGTGGTGTACCTCTGAAGGGCCTTTTGTTAGCCATTTCTCAAGAGTTTTGAAGCTCGGCATGAGTCACGGGCCTGAAATGAAGTTTGTTTGTGTGCAGTTTTGGGGTTGGTTCGTTTTGTGTGTGCTAAAATAAGCCTTAGGATTTCCCACACTGTCTTCTTGGGATACCCAGGCGTTGACGGCTACACAATGTCTTCCATAAACATCGTGTGGTGCACAAATAGAAGTCAGTTCAATCACTGGTATCGCGGGAGATATAGTGGCTTTCTTCAAAAATAGTTAATATTCGTACAGGTTAGTACACCTACCATCTAACTTCGACTGAGTTTAGTTCCAATTAACCGATCGTGAGTAGAACATTAAAAGATCTCCGACACACTACCTTAAAGCATAACGGCAAATCTTTGCTGTATAAATTATTTAAATAGCACTGTAATATGTACAATGATTATTCCTTTCTCTTTACTATACTGTACTCGGAGCCGTAAGTACGAGTGGTCAGAAATCGAGCTGATCGTAAATCGGATAGTACGTGTATTCGCTATTTTCCTGATATTTATGGTGCATAGGTAACAGTGTCTAGTATTATCAGCATCGGCTAGTATGATGGTATTGGTGTAATTGACATTGGAACATCTGTAATTACACCAAAAAATGACGTACACACATCGCTCATAACATAGATGTAGACCTATATGTAAAGTGGGTATTACACTGTACCTTCATTAGCGAATAAATTTTCGCATGAGGGTGCGGCTCCTCGAGTATGTATCGTAATTTCGTGTTGCATGTGATTTTTTATCATTAACTACCTATTACATTATTCCTAGATCTTATACTAATGCTACCTTACCATCATTTGCTTGGTTATCGTGAGTTATTCACGCTAGAGTTCGTCTTGTACTTCCTAACTTTGAAGCCACGACACATAGGTGGGATGCATGGGCACTGATCAAGGGTTCACACACAGGGTCTGTCTTCAGAAGCCAGTATTGAGAACTACTTGTTCTTCAAGAGCGTCTCTTTTTATCTTCACAGAATTAATAATACTCATTGCTTTTGTGTGTAGTAGATTTGGCTGGATAAACATTATTGTGGCTCTTTTTTTGTTTCTTTCCTTTTACATTCCTTTTTTTCTTCCGTAGCAGTGGCCTGCGTATCGTAGACATGCACCTAGCCTTGTGCACGATGCCATCGAAATGATAAACTTGTCTGATTTATTTGCGACGAGGCTCCTTAAATTACGGCGCTTACTGTCAAGAATCTTATTGCGGCTATTTGATGAAACCCTTCATGATCCAATTGAATTATTTTGTGTTACGTATTGCATTTATGAATCTTAATTTTAAAGTGGGATAAATATTAAAGACTAATTTCTGACGTTTCCTTACAGCCCCGAGCGAGGTTCCGGTGGGGACAGCGAGGAAGAAATAATCGTAGTGGACTCATCCCCGCCGTGTCCTGGAGCCCCTGCTGCACCTCCTCACATTTTGACAGGTGCTAGCCCCTCCCACTCTCCCCACCTCCCTTGCCTCTCCCCTTCTCTTGTGCAGCCCCACCAAACCCACTCACCCTCGCTTCTACACCACTCAGCCCACTCCCCATCCTTCCAGCCGCAAGCTGCCCACTCCCCGTCACTCCTTCAGCCTCTCCCTGCCCACTCCCCTCTCCCAGCTCATCCTCCCCATCTCTATAACCCCAGTTACACCTCGTTCCCCACCGACCCTGACGCCCCATTGGATATGAGCCTCAAGAGGCGCTGTCGTGCTTCCCCAAGCCCCCCGCCTCCGCCTCACCGCTCTTCCCCACCCCAACCCACCTGCCCACCTCCGTCTTACTTGGTGGGCCGGCCTTCCGTCATCACGTGTGGCGGTCCATCATCACCTGACGGAGGTGTGCGCAGGTACTACAGCCCTCATCACCCTCAGCACCCTCATCATTACAGCGCACCTTCATCACCATCTCCGCCCCCACAACTTCCTCAACACCACCATTACCTCCATCCCACTGAACATAGGCCTGCCAGTGCTGAAGATAGTGGGTATCGTGCTCATCATCTCCACCAGCCTCCTCCACCTCCACCCCCACCATCGTACAGCGTTGCCACTGCGCACCTCAGAGAGAAGCGTGCATCGGCCGTCGTTCCGAGCAACGACTACGCAAACTCCAGCAACAATAACAATAATATCACTACAAGCAACAGGAACGCCCCGGACAAGAGCGACTCGAGTCGTGGCCGACAAATCGTCGTCAACAGTGAGTACACAGACGCATAAATAGCCTTGTCATCCAACTGTCCCTTGCAATAAGCAATAAACTTGATTTATGCGGTGCTGCATGTAGCATAACAGAAGAACTGAATGTGCTGTTTCCGACCTGCGCATAGCCCATCTATTGTTGAGTACGAGCAGTATAGAACATTGTTACTGCTGACAAGTTTAACTAAATTTATGATTTGTCTGCTTAGTGTGAGTCTTGGCCTCTGTTTCCTTAGCGAGAAGTGTTCTCATCCTCATCCGCTTCGCGACGTGTTGAAGTTTAATGTGAGCTACGGACACTTTTCTTGCTACGAATCAACTCGTGGTGAAACGTTGAAAATATAACTTCATTATAATGAGATACTTGATCTCGATTTGTGCACAATTTTGTCACCGCATGTTTTGAAGTATTGACCGCATTTCATGGCCAATACTCTTACGCAAGTCTCCAAGTTCTGTCCGACTAAGTGTTGGTCTCCAGCGTCTACGTGACGTACCGTGCGGTTCACGCTACTTCACAATGACATCAGCATCGCGAAATTTGAACTTTAGCTCCTCCACTACTTTATTCGACGCCGTTCCTCTCGTTGTGTAGTACAGTATTCAGTAGTTTTAATACTCCGTTTCATATGAATAAAGAAAGCCTATGGTTTATCGTTGCTGGAATATGCTGAGACATTAATATTATGAAAGTCTTTGTGTGCGTGTGGTGGTAGTTCCCTGCATTGAAGTTAATGTTGTGATTTAAATCTGCTTGATTTTTGAATGCTACCGTTTGCTAAAAGCAATGCTCGAAGTCTAAAGAAACAGTCGGATGTTCTAATAATTATTACGTTATTAGAATTTCCTTTAACATAAAGGAATAGTAGGTAGCATTGTATGCTATTACTGTTCAACAACGGGGATTATTAATGCAAATTAATGTGGACTAAGAGTAAATAGGAATATTAAATGGGATTTTAGTAGGAACCAAAGTAATTTATGTTGAACTGAAAAGCTATGAGCGAGTGAATGGCTGCTTCTTGTGGGCCTTCCATTGAGCTTTGTGTGATGGTGGGTCGTGTGCAGGAAAGAGGAGATGGGGGTGTTCGGGGGGAAGTCTGTTGTGGGGGTAGACACGGCTTTTGGGGGATCGAGGGAGTGCTGAGGCTGAATGGAGCCGTGGAAAACTGTCTGGACAAGGAAATGCTGGATGGGTGTCGCCAGGTGGCAATGAAGGACGGGTGATTGTTCAAGAAACGTTGTTCTATAATGGCGGTCCAAATTAACATAACATTATACGTTACAAATCTTAGAAGTTGGGCTAGCTTTGCAATTGAAGACCTCCAGTTGTCTTTGATTGATATGAAAAAGTTATAGTGTTCACCGCTGTCTGTAGATACGTAGTGAATTGAGGAAAGACTTTTCATCATTAGTGGGTCGAAAAATAGAGCAGCAGGAGTCATGCTACATAGTTGTGCTGACACTTTTCTCTGTTTATTTTGGTTGCATGTATGACTACAAAAATAGAAAGTAAATAAGTAACGGTGATCGTTACTACTGTCACTGTTGTGTTAGGAAATTAAATTCAATAGCTACAGTGAACCCACTAAAGGAGAAGGAACCCTGCGATTTTTTTTGCGTACTCCTAAAATTCATTGCGTATTCCAATTCCTCGAAATTAAACTTCAAATGAATTCTTTTTTGCAATGAAATTATGTTGTTTGATTACTTCGACTAGTGTACCCGTGCCATGAAAAATGATTGAAAATACAGCTTGTTGTTTTTGAGATAATCTTTCTCTCGCTCTTCCTTTTCGCTCTCGATTCAGTCTTTTTTTCGTTCGAGTGGAGTTTCCATGCTTAAACTTATTTCAAAGGTAACTTATTTTTCTTGACAGTAATAAACACTTAGAATACAGTATTTTTGAGCCGCAATAGAAGTAGTTATAGCCATTCGTGTCATATCCTAGGTACAGAAATTCAGCATTACTGAAAGCAACTGCGTGTGTGTATGTATATTGTAATATGAAATACCCCGCCGAACTCGGCATCCACGATCCGGACTCGAGTATATAAGGCTCTGGATCTCTAATTTTTTTGAAAGTGACTTATTATAGTGGACTTGTACAGCGAAAATGAGTGTATTAATTTACCAGTGAACTGAAACCAAGACCGCCAGTGCTAATTTCTTCCTATCTATTCTTGAGAGCGTGACACGAAACATATAAATAAATACATAAATACACGACGGTCATTCTTAGTATTAGATTAGATGAACTAAAAACTGCCGAATAATTTAATTACAAGTACTCCTACTATTACTGTTTACGTTGTCCTGAGGCAAAAGTAGAGACGTTTTCTGTGCCTTAACACGTTAACCGCCATGCCTGATATCAGAGATTTGTCACTACCGCCACGACTTTACCATTTTACGACTTTATCATTTAACCTTCCGTAAATATTTTAAATTAATTTTTGAAAATAATTATTAAAAATTTGGAAATGTACCACCGGTGGTACATGCGGCGGTAAGTGAAACCCTCAAATGTACCACCGGTGGTACATGTGGCGGTTAACGTGTTAAGGAAAGGAAGAGAGAGGTCGGAGCTCTGTGGTGGAGGATGTGGTCGGGATGTACGGTGGGAGGGGGGATGGTTTTGTACGGAGACGTGGGGGTATTGGGGGACTTCCAGCTAGAAATATTGGGCGCCTCGTTGCCTTCCTGCAGGAGATGTTTGCATTACGATTTGTGGCCAGTGAGGTAACATTTCAGCTTCAGTCAACTTGTGGGTCGGTGTAGGCCTCGAGTTTCATCTAGTTGTATTAGAGTTCACTTTTAACATATTTTTAACTTTGATATATTTTCATTAAGGAATTGTACTTGGCTTCTTACTTTCGAACGCCAGCTGGTGTTGCTGCGCCTTGCCAGATCTAGACACGCCCTTTACGGATTCTGCCTGTGCCCATTTCGGATGACCATGTGAGTACAACATGGACCCTCCAACTGCCTCTGCTCTGTGCACTCGCCCCAGCCTCTGTGGCGCAGGGTTGGGTTCCATCTCCTTTAGTGGGTGTTGGTGTTTTGAGCTCCGTATTACAGAGTTCCCCTGGGGGTGATCTGCATGGCCGCTGCTAAAATATCAAGCAAAAGAGTGGACGTAGAAATAGTGTATGCGGCAGCAGCTTGCGTTCATGTGCTGTAGCTGTTCTGAAGTTTTCCGAATACGTTTTTTTCTGGAGAAGAATGGGCGTCACGCGCATTACTTCTTTCGCCTCATGACCTCCCAGCGTTGTTCACTCTGGAGGATAGGAGACGAAATAACTCCTTTGGTGAGGATCAAATTCTCTGCGCCGATTTGATGACCCCTTTTACGATCATCTAATTTGATAGAGTCTCTAATTCGGCTGCCCCCAACCTGGCGTCCGGGCTCCTGAGAGGGTCGTTACACTTTGTTTTATGGCTTTACGAAAATAATTTAGACCCTGTTTTTTTTAGAAGTGTCGTTATTATAATTGCGGTTTAGTCGATGTGTGTGCACGAACTTGATTTTATTTCATTTATGGGAATTTTAGAGCTGGTCCAGAGCATCTCAAGGTCATCGTCGTCGAAGATTAATGATACCTGCCGTAATTATAACTCGGCTTGTGGTTTGGAGACTCCCCTGCCAACTGAAAAGAGGACTGTTCAGACTTCTAAAACTTCATTAATTGTTCGAATTAAACAGTTTCTTTAACACGAGACAAGCCTTAAAAGTCGGAAATGCAGTAATGTTATCTCAACTTTTGAAATAAGTGCAACATTACGTTGTACTGAAATGAGAGACTAGAAACATACTATAGGGCATGTTAACGAAACAGAATTCGTTATTTTTGAAACTAACCTCACGTGAAACAAATAGCCAACAGAAAAACCTTTGTGTGCTGTCGTTACTGCGTTAGGGATTCAAGTACGATTTGTTTTCGAATTTAAGAATCCTTAAAACATGGTCATCAACCCTATGTAATGAGAGCCGCTGTTTATTTATTTTTATATATGTGTGTGTGTATGATGTCGCGTACTATGGGAAAGGTAGGGGAAAATTCGCATTTGTGTAATTTCGGATCATGAAAAAATAATTATATTTTGGATATTAGTGCATCCAAAAATACAATTTTTAAAACAAATTTCTTATATTGTCAATAAATGCCTTTTAGGCAATGTATAGTGGATATTAAATGCGTTGGATTACTGTAAGATACGTGTTTTTACGTTTATTAGCCTTCTTCCTCTTCATCATAGAACAAGTTCTTTAATTTCATTATTCCATGTTCAAAGTAATAATAATTTTTAAAAAAGTGATATTTTCCATTTGTGGGCCTATTGATGAGGGAATTGCAGGCCTACTTGTAAACAACAAAAGACCGGAAATTTATTCATGTCTAGTAATTTTTGCGCATTTATTTACTTACTTAGGCCTCTTCGGACATCAGGTGGTCCATAGAGCATTTGGTTATTTTTGTGCATTTAGAATCATAGCGAAATTTCTAACTGATTGCTTACGAGACAACCATATCGAAATTTTCAACATCAGTTGATGAGATTTGCTTCTACTAGACAACCCACAACTGTGAGCATATTGACGTTTTCTTGTGCGTCCGTTGGACCTGTTCCGTATCAGTGCTACATCTTCACGCTGCCACACATATCCTGACTTCCCTGACTGAGCAATGACAGTAATTATCATCTCGCACGACGTTTTCTCTGAAAATTGCCTCCCCGACCAATCTTTAATGGGCGATTTACGCCTCAGTTGCTTCTAAACACCAACCGTTTCTCTGCTGTGTAATTTTTGGGTGGAGATGTTTTTGGCTCACACATGGTGAAATTGACTCAGTGTTCATGTTTGTCATGAGCTTATTGTTTTTTCCTATTCATAGGAATAAGAGGAATATTGCGTCATGTGTAAAGAAAATATTAGCGCTAAAGTTCTGGAACATTCAAATGTTGTAAATGGCAAAGTTGGCAGATGTAACCCTCGTAAATCGGCGTTGACGTTGCTGGAAAGATAGAATGGAAACCTGGTCGTGTGAACTGAAGAGCAGAGATCCTGCCTGCCTGTATTGAAGCTTATGATGACTGACAGGCCGAAGTGAGGTTCTTAGTTCCAGTCACATTAAAAAAGATGCTTCATATTTTTTTTAGGGAAGTGTCAGGTCGTTTCGTTTCGAAGAAAATCTTTGTCATCGAAAATTCAGACTTGTTGAGGTCAATATTCTCGAGTTATTGGCTTAGTGTAGATTATGCCAGGGATTTTGTACTATTCCCCTGTAAAAGCATTGGTGCTCATAATACTCGGGACGGTAATTTTCAGAATTTAATCGAGGCCTTCTTTGTAAATCTGATAGTGAACAAATCCGACGTCACATCTCCGCTGACTGAACAGCAGCACTCGCCTTCATTCCAGATTCCAGAAGTTGTCTATGTTGAGCCTGTTCTGGGCCAGGCTGCTGGGAGCGGGTCTGACAAGTGGCGGCTGTTCTTGAGTGTACATGTTCTTTACTGAGCTCTTGTGTGTTTACTGGGAAGAAATGTTATCCTCAATATGTGAGTGTATGGCGAGAAAAAACGATGTATGCGGTGTAAATTTGCCTGAATTGTAGTTCAGCTTCAGCAGAATGTGCAGGGGGAGGTAAATTCTGGAAGTGGAGGGTAAGGTAGGAGGAAGAGGAGGTAAATGGTGGAAGTGGAGGGCGAAGTTGGAGCAAGAGGAGGAGGAGGAGGAGGAGTCCACCGCCCGCGGCGTGTCGTGCTGTGAGGTGTGAAGTGCCTCCATCATGGCTGCCCTGCACCGTGGGACTTTATGCCGCCCGCCTCACCCTGCCTTTCCTTCTTCCATTCATTTTTGTTCAGTGATGCTCGTGCTGAACTTCCTTGGCGCTTGTGAAGTGGCTCAGTCACGCATCACCTCGTCTTCCTTGATTGCGTTCATGTTCCGTACCCGCTGTGTCCTGTGTAGTGCTGCCTGCTCACAGCTCCTTGTTCCGCTTCTGTTGTTTCAGTGCTATTGTGCTAAGTGTCCTTGCGTACGAGTTAATCCCAGATATTCTTCTCCGTTTTAGTATGTTATTTTTAATTGCACGTTCCTCTCCACGAGGTGGACTATTACCACGCAAAGTATTGTCAGCTATCGCAACTGTTTACCTTGAAATGTTACTTTATGTCTGTGTAAGGACGGTCCTGAGCTTTCAAAGAAGCATAACAATTCAAAATGTAAATTTTCTCAGCTTTTTCAGCCGAACAAGCAACCTTACCGCATAAATGCTAGTGCGTGACTTTCATATTTTCGTAATTCTTTTTCAACACGTGATCATTTTTCTGCGGACGCAGTTCGTTGGAAGTCTGGCATTTTGAAATGCTTCGTTAAGGCGACACTTCCTTTGTTGGAACTCGCCAGTTGGCGCTACAGCCATTTCTTGTCACATCTTGCTTAACATTTTACTCAACTTCTTTGCGTGAAAAATGTGCAGTGATTATTCATGAACTGCATTCAATTTAAAGATAAATGTCATGTCTGCGTTACGGAATGCTTTCGCCTCGAGAAGTAAATGTCACAATTTTTTGAAACACTTTCGGTAAGAATACCAATATCGGTTCATGTTTGTGAAATGCTTTTGATATGAGATCAGCTGAGGTGCAGTTTTCGTGTGAAATGCGGAGGCTTCTCGAACAAACCACGTCGTGGTACGCGAAAGCTTGTCATTTGGGCATCTGGTAAATGGGATCCTGCCGGATCTCATCTGGAGTTAATTGTCTTGTGACTATACTGCATTGTACAAAGCACTGCACGTACATAAGTGTTAGTTTGTAATTGTGTAGCTTGTTACAAAGAATGAACTCGCCAATGAAGCAGCAAAAGACGAACCACTAGGAAACCAATAACACTGCACTATTCTTGTCACATTCTATTCTATTGCCAATTCTATACTATGCATAATGCACTGGCAGAGATTTTGAGCGTAATATCTCTTGCATACCTCCTGTCGGACATGGGAGCCAGGCTCTAGTCTCCTCTTCGAGTGCTGCAATCATCAGTTAGGAATCATGCCTCAGGGAAGCTGACTACGTTTCTCTTGAAGCTATGCTCAGCTTTGGTTTTTGCGGTCACCAAAACAGTAGCGAGCTTCAATTTTTTACTGCGTCTCGGTATGATCTGGCTAATTCCCAAACCTCTTTGCTTTTTATTTCCCCGTATGCAAAGCAGCGCTTGATGTAGAGGTGGGTGAGTGGGACTCAGATGGTGAGGGGTGGAGCACTGGTGTGGATGAGCTCATATGAAGGGGCGGATGCAGGGTGGAGGAGGAGGAGGAGGAGGAGGTGGTGGTGGTGGTGGACACTAGGATGCTTTAGCTGCCCTACCTTATCTCTAGAGCTAGGGAGGCAGCCTCTGGAATGCTGCCTCTGACGCGTATCTTACGATGCTTCTCTCTTCATTTGCAATGCCGTCTTGTAGCTGCGACGTGGGCTACTGTGGTACCGCACATACCTTACACTTCTGTGCATTATTTGAACAATTCATCGTATAGTCTTCACAATATTCGTAGCTTCACCGCAAGTCTTCTGCGGTTTTGCCATATCGTTGAATTTTGAGTCTTAACATGTTTCGTGAGAAGTACGTGTGCAGCGTTTTTGCATGTTTTGCTCAGTATGTAATTGTTTACCGTATTAATATTTAATTCCTTGTACATAATTTTGTTGCTCTTTATCGTTTATGGAAGTTTTTACGTACGCGGAACAATATCTTCGATGGAACTTTTACTATGAAGTACCCTTTGTGAGAAGTCGTATTTACATTTAAGATGCTGGGCATTTGCGATGATATTTTGGATTGGCCGATAATGTTTACTGTTCATCGATCCAAAATTTCCCTTAACACGTTGGCTCCGATTGCCTGACTGGTGTAAATCTTCACTTTGTTCGCATAGTCACTAGAAGGATCTGAAGAAATTACAGAACCTAACCTAAGTGGTCCACATACGTACCACTTCGGAGTCAACGTGTTAACTACCGAAGAGATATCTTGGCTATCCCAATGCACACAGGACGAGAACGTGGATTAGATGTGTACCTGCTCATTCCATTAGCTTGTGGGAGCTACAATTGTACGTCAAATTTGAACCAGACTAGATGTTCCGTGCGCAGATCGATGCGTCGCCAACGCTAAGCTAAGACGTGAAGGATAATCCGTGGTGTACCTGAAACTAGCTGTTTAGTGGCAACATTTTACCTTTGTAAAAATTACAGCGATGGCATACCAAGGTAGAATTTATGTAGTATGAGAATGCGCAATTCTAAATTGTCATTCTTGGATCAAACTAATAGCTTAGAATACTTTGAGGAATAAAATTGATTGTAAAATGCTCAGTTTCAGGCTTTTACTGTAATTCACTCGTCTCTTATCGTATAACATATATAGTTGTCCTAGTATATAGCAGTATGCTCTTTATCACTGACCCAACTTTCTGGCCTTATTCATTTTATCGTTTGCGACACTGTGAAAATACAAAAAATCGATATGAAAGATTCATATTCTGACTCTTGAAAGGATAAGTGTGCCTCAAAAGAAGACTTGGATGCGTTGTTCTCGTTTGGTTGCTGATTCTACATACATCCTGTCATCTGTTGAGGCGAATGAAACCTGGCACAAAACCTGGCATAGCGCACGTTTAGTTCGACTGCTTGGCACACGCTGCCAATAGCATTTTTGTGCCGCCCTCCAGTTCGACGCTTCGCTCGTATGTTTTGTGAGTTATCAGTGTTAATTATTGGTGTGCGCCAATAATTGGCCGTGGGTCCGATAATAAAGGAACCTCCTAACGCTGGCTGGAGTGAGTGCTAAGCATGGTGCGCTGTCCTAACTCACAGCTGAATCCGGGTTCATGGTTCCTTTGCCCACTCGTGTTCATGTGTGCTCTAGCAGATCAGCCGTTCTGGGGACTCTTTGTTTCCTCTGATACTTAAACATTTGCTGTAACGGGACGTCGTCTCGCTCATTACATTTTCCTGCACTTCACCTTCCGTTGATATCGTTCCTCAATCCAACCTTCGTGTCTTTATCTCATTCGTACTTCTTCTGTCTTGTCTTAAACATCTTTCTAGTTGATTTTACTCATTCTTCTATTTTATCTCATCCATCCTCCTGCTTCACTACTCGTTCCCATACAACCTCCGAGACACCTCCTCTTGCTTTTCACTTCCATCTGCCCAGCCTCCCTTCCTTCGCTTGCTTGGTACTCCACCCTTTTCTTTCACTCCTGGAACTCGCCTAAGCCACGTAGCTTTCCCAGAATCAGGTCCACCCTGTACTGACTGCCTCATTTTCCAACTGTCATGCTTAGCTCTCTACCTCTTCATGTGTACGATGAAATACTTTAAACCTATTGGTGATCGTTAGTATTTTCTCTTGCCTTATTGTTGTTCATCATAGTTTCTAATCCGTGTAATATGTATCATTTCAAAAGAAATCCCAATCAAAGTTATATTTAATGAAGCATTTTGCCTTATTTTCCACATGATGCATTTCTTTATTGACCTGCATCCTTTTTCCATAGAAAAAAACGCATACCTTGGCTGAAAGTGGCACTGTCGACAAGTGAAGTCTATTTCTCGGTAGACAACCAGCTCAGTCATACGAGCTGGTAGTTGGTGTCTCCCAACTCAGTAATGTAGCATGCTGGAGCTCGGATAGAAATGTAGCATGCTGGAGCTCAGATAGTAATGTAGCATGCTGGAACTCGGATAGTAATGTAGCATGCTGGAACTCGGATAGTAATGTAGCATGCTGGAACTCGGATA
>VCRD01004101.1:0-27168 GCA_006783055.1 Trinorchestia longiramus
CGTCAACCATGTCGGCAGCGGGATTCGAACCCGGGTCTTTCCGCTCGCAAGCAGATTCGCTCACCAGTCGACCAAGCTGGTGATAGCTTGTAGATTGTGCTACGAGAATGAAACCGACAAGAAATATAAAACCATGACAGTTTACGGGAAGCAGCGCGTGATTTACGTGTGATTTAACCCTTTCGGTACTGACGGCATCTCTGGTAGCCGCAGTCATTTTTCGCCTATTAAGATGCAGAGCAACACGTGTGTCTGTGCAAACGCTGGTAGGGCAGTGCAAGCTACAGTTTGATCAGGACAATGCAGTGACCGTAAAACATCACAAAGCATCTTTTTTTAAATTTGATGTTAAATATGTTGAAAAAGGTTCTGATATTTGCATCATGGTACCGAAAGCGTTAAGCTTGATTTTAGTGGGATTTACACGGGAATTATGTGCGATTTACGCGTGATTTACAAGTGATTTATGTGTAGTTTACGCAATCAATTCATAAAATTGTACTCAGTTCGTAAGTGCTAACACTGGCGCTCAACTGAGGCCATCATTACTCTTTAATTCAGCGAAGATTTCCCTCAAGTGTCACCACAATGGCGGGCAGGAGTGACTGAGTGACAGCAGAGTGATACGTCACGTCACTATAGATTATATATATATATATATATATATATATATATATATATATATATATATATATATATATATGTATATGTATACAGACATACAGAACTGTAATTAAATCGCAACATCACAGAAATTGTGTTGACTATAACAACATTCATTAAATTACAAACTTTAGTAAGTTTTGTCACTAATCTTCAAATTACTCTTCTACTGCACATTCACTCTTTTTTCAACATTTCTGCCACTGTCAGAAAGAGGCCTGGAAGTCTTCTTTCATCAACAACTTCAAGCGCTTTGTCGTGTTTGATTTGATGTCTTCAGTGGTGTCAAATCGCCTTCCTTTCATCGTCTGTTTCAGTTTCAGGAATAGCCAGAAACTGCAAGAGGCCAAGTCTGGAGAACATGGTGGATACAGAACAGTAAAATTCTTCCCAGCCATGAAGTGCCAAACAAGCAGCGGTTTGTGAGAGGACGCGTTGTCATGCTGCAGCAATTTCTCCGCTTTTCCCACATTTTCTAACAGCCTCTTGCAGGCGGTTGAGACCTCCAATGTAGAAAACAACATTGACTGTGCAGCCACTGGGAAGAAATTCAATGTGCATCATTCTTATCATGTCAAAGAATGCAAGCGTCATGACCTTCACAAGTGATTTTGACATCCGTGCCTTCTTGGGTGTTGAGAAAGAAGCTGTTTTCCCCTGCTAGGTCTGAACTTTCATTTCTGGATCACACCCATAAACCCACAACTCCTCACCACTAACAATTGAGGATAAAAATGCTGCATCAGCTACGCATTTCTCAAACAACTCGGCAGACATGGCAAGCGGTGACTCCTTTTGTTCATCAGTTAAGATCCGCTGGTCAAACTTTGCAGTGACAGGCCTGATGATCAAATTTTCTTGTTAATATGACGTAAACCTTCGCTGCCACCCGCCACTGCACTCCAGTACGATGCTGTCTCGAGTCTCCATCACTTTAGCTCACCCTGGTATCAAAAATATTACTGTATCAGACATATTTCCCAAACTTTTTGATCCCTCTCGTATGTTTTAAAATGAACTATCCAAGATTATGAGGGTAGTATTGTAGTTAACAGAATTGCCGTGTTGTAGTCAACACAATTGCCGTACTGTGGTCAACCCAATTACTGTGTTGTAGTAGTCAACCCAATTACTGTGTTGTAGTAGTCAACACAATTACCGTGTTGTAGTAGTCAACACAATTACCGTGTTGTAGTAGTCAACACAATTATCGTGTGTAGTAGTCAGCTCAATTACCGTGTTGTAGTCAACACAATTACCGTACTGTGGTCAACACAATTGCTGTGCTGTAGTCAACACAATTACCGTGCTGTAGTCAACACAATTACCATGATGTACGGTAATACAATTACCATGATGTACGGTAATACAATTACCATGATGTACGGTAATACAATTACCGTGATGTACGGTAATACAATTACCGTGATGTACGGTAATACAATTCCCGTGATGTACGGTAATACAATTACTACCTATGACCAACCTTCGTCGGCAGTGAAACAATTCACATCAAACGATGCTATTTTTTTCGGTGTCTGCGATGATAAAAGATAGTAAAAGTCAAGGAAGCGAGACTCGCTTCTCACCTCCATACAATTTGAATAAGTTTGCAGCTGCGTGTGTTAATCAGCGTCGCATGCGTCACACAACGCTAACGTGTAAACTGTGTCATATATGTTTTACTGAGGCCTGTGCTAGAATAAGTGATAATTACTTGTTAATGAGAGACCGGAATTGCTCGCAATTTTTTCAAATTGAGTAAAATATAGAAATAGCAATGAAGAAGAACGCACGAAAGAACAAGCACCGTAACTGCGTTTAGTATGAACTAGAAATTCATATTAATCCTACCGGCATTATAAGGAGCGAACAATGTAAAGAAATCACTCATTAGTAAAAGTGGCTCACGCCGTTCTGGTTCGTAACAAGATCTCTGTGGAGGAGACATCGAAATCAGTGAGAAGGTCCGTGTAGGAGCACATTAATGGTACTGGTACTGTAAGGGCAAGGTATCCAGTTTACCTGGTCTTTGTGTGAGGGTCAGTAGAGGTGAGGGTTGCTGTATCATGTATACCATAGCTCTGGCCTCTACGTGCTAGAGGCACACCGATGGCGGGGTCGTGAGGGAAGCGTCTAGACTTCAGAAAACTGGCTTCTACTTTACTGGCTTCTATGTGAGGGGAAAATAACGCCCATAGCTAGTGTAGGAGGAGCCAAAGCGAGGGAGGGACGTGAGGGCAAGGAGACCTCAATGGCACCGGTAAGTAAAGGACACTTTAGTATACCTGAGCTCGAGTGGAGCGGCACTGAGGCAAGCCTGTATTTGCTTCTATTGAGTTACGAGGTTTGTAGAGCAACGCACGGCAACCTCACCTCTATGCAGTGGTAATTTGCAGTCGATATTTCCTAATGATGAAGTAAATCCAAGAAAATTAGGGTCTTTGCACGGAGAATGACTGGATCAGGAACTTCAGTAGTGGTTAACCGCACTGAAACAACACCCGAGTTTCCTCACAGCCGCTCAACGGGCGCACCAAACCGCAAACGTTCTCGCTAAACGAACATTTCGGTGGCGCTCAACTTCCCTGCGTGAACGCAACGTCGAAAACTTTACCTTTTCCACACAGATTTGGCTGGAGTGCGTCAGAAAAACACGGTGAAGTTCATGATCCGCAACACGAGCGTCGAGAAATTCGCAATTTTCTGCGAGTGATTTGATCGAAGCCTTCAATGGCGATGATCTGCACCGCGATCGTGCTGTGATGCTGCAGCTGTCGCAGCACCGTGAGGGGACAAACGCCTCTTTATTTAGAAACACATTTTATTTTCAGTCCTTGAAACCTCGACTCGTACAAGATAGATCTACTTCTGAAGACAGGATCATAGAACGACGTGATGTTGAAGCAGTGCGTTCATGTGCTACAATTTAACAGCAAAATGCACTTAACATTTTTTGTGCTCTGGACGTGCGAGGTATCAGTGGCTTCTTGGTATCAAACTGCAAAAAAAATAACACACAGTGCCAAAATCTTCTGGAAAAGTTCAATATAAGACAAAAAAAACAGAGAGAAAGAAAACAGGAGCTAGAAATTGATATTGATACCAATAGTTATAATAGAATAATTATAATAGAAACGAATAATATCGGTCCTAAAAATGAAGTAGTAAAAGTACTAACCATAATATTGTAGAGTATTATCACCCAATATTATGACAAGCATAAATAGAATAATAATTTCAGGTATTGAGTTACTTTCAGGGACAAACGTCGAGCAAAACTATTTATTGAACATAATGCAGGTGGAAAGAAGTGCTGAGCCAAGGAGTATACGAGGGTCAAGGAGTATACGAGGGACAAGGAGTATACGAGGGTCAAGGAGTATACGAGGGACAAGGAGTATACGAGGGTGAAGGAGTATACGAGGGACAAGGAGTATACGAGGGTCAAGGAGTATACGAGGGTCAAGGAGTACAAAGAGTCAACATGAGAACTACAACAATCACGGGAAATAAGTTGACACGATAGTCTGCCTGTTGAAAGCACGCAAGAAAACAAATGAGTTCAGCTCCCATCACTACTACGAATACTACTTGAGCTATGGAACCCATCAACACTGAATTATTACTGACGAGAATTGTACTCGATAATAAATGTACACTGTGGAGCATGTACAGAACACGCACAAATTATATAGCAGCAATTCACATTGAAAATGGGTGAGTATACAGAAGTAATTATTGTTGAAAATTTGATCAGCAATTTTGAACAGCTAATTAAGATTTAGAACACAGGCAGTACACGGGAAGTGTCAGTTGTGTACTGACTCTCACGCGTACATACATTCTGACAGTAGTTCAATCGAACATTCTGACAGTCGTACACGCACACATTCTGACAGTAGTACACGCACACATTCTGACAGTAGTACACGCACACATTCTGACAGTCATACACGCACACATTCTGACAGTCGTACACGCACACATTCTGACACTTGTTCGTGTGTGCGCAAACACACACTAGTAAGAGAAGTCAATTGTTTGCAGTCAAAATGAAACGCTGGGCAATGTGTGTGTCGTGAATTCTCTCACGAAGTCAATGTCATCCACGTCCTGTTTTTATTAAATTATGTTCATATATTTTATATGCACAAAGTATGGATAATTATATTGATAGTATATAACGTTATACAAGACCCTCGTTAAAGAAACTACTTTTGATTTTATCCCAAATTCTGGTAAGTGTCTTAATGTGCCTTACCTCTGATATTTTGATGTGGTATTCGTACCATCAAAGTGAATATGATTACAAAATCCCCAACGAATGCAGTGCACGACAGAGATCAGCTTCTGGAACTTTGTCTCCGTGCCTCCTAGTTCATGACCAACTGGCTACTATAAAAACAGAGCTCTAGATGTATTGTAATATTGTCAGCACCATTCAAATCATGGCCTGTCTTCACTAAACTGTAACCCAATAAATGGGTCGCCTGCAAACTCACAGTCTTGCCTCTACTACAACAGTGCAGACGGAGGTCCCGCAGTTCTGGTTGAAAGAACCAACACTAAACTCACTAGAGCGGGACTGAGTTGCTTAACCCTTTCGGTACCATGATGCAAATATCAGAACCTTTTTCAACATATTTAACATCAAATTTTAAAAAAGATGCTTTGTGATGTTTTACGGTCACTGCATTGTCCTGATCAAACTGTAGCTTGCACTGCCCTACCAGCGTTTGCACAGACACACGTGTTGCTCTGCATCTTAATAGGCGAAAAATGACTGCGGCTACCAGAGATGCCGTCAGTACCGAAAGGCTTAAAGTCTACGGTAATGTCTCTCAAGATTTAACTATCTCGCGCAAACGCGAGCTGCAGCATTGGCCACACCTCAGAGCTGTCATGTTTTAAAATGCAAACATTGCCACTTTTTCAAATTAAAGCATTTTAAATTTTAAGATCATATAAAGTTTTCAACGTGAATCGTGAAGGAATCTTGTTATGCTTTACTAATACTCGTTGCTCTTGTACGAGAGTTTAAAATTTCCAGACACGCCGGAGCTATAGCCGGCAGTCTCGAACTCTGAAAAATTCGTTTCCTTCAGCTACCAAATATAATTATTTTGGTAATAACTAAGTGCACCACGTAAGTATTACACAATACTATAACGGGTTACATACACAGCCAGCTTGCTCCTATACACATACTGGCACGTATGTATGCAATGTATGATAAATAATCATGCTAGCAAGCACCCAAAATAGCAGCATGTAAGCATTAGCTACACCTACTCACACGTGGCCACATGAAATGGCAGGAAATAATCTTTATAAGCATTACATTTTGCACAGCGCATCCGCCTGTCATTATCATAAAGAGGGACGTTCAAACTGTATTCTGCACTTGACGTCACTCACTTTACACTACCGCAGTCTCTTCGTGTCATGCTTTTCAGGACCTTTATGAAGAATTGCGATTCTTTATGCTGTTGGTTTGTTTTATTTTTGAAGCTGATGTGTTAGGAAGTTTCCATGAGTACAATACTTAGACGTACAAAGAATTATTACTTCAAAGCATTAATACAGACCTAGCCCCTTTACATTGACGTCAACACAGAGCAAACATAACCGTGAGACTAACATGGACGTCAACACAGAGCAAGCATAACCGTGAGACTAACATTGACGTCAACAGAGAGCAAGCATAACCGTGAGACTAACATTGAGCTGAGAAGACTCCTCACTTGTAACTATATGAAGGAATATAAACAGTGCTACAGTGAACACAAGAGAGAGACCGGAATATCAAACAAGTACTCGTACTTGGACGTACCACGCAACGCTTGCGTGCATCAAGACTTTGATTATTTGATTTTATTACAAAGTCAACATGCGTGACTCAAGAATAAATATTTCCCATTTCAATGTCTTACATTTCTCCATGGTAAACGGAGCGAGACAGTTTGTCGTCCACGTGAAGGGCATATTACTAGAAAAAGAAGCTTCTCAGTTCCTACGGAAATTTTGTAGTCAGGACGTAGAAGCCTCAAGCAAAATAGCAAGAGCTATTTTTGAACAATTCTCATCTTTACAACCAATTGATAGAACTATCGACGTGAGTCTAATTTAAACTTATGAAACCACACCAGTATTTCACTTGGTAGAGAGAAAAAATACAACAGCTCATAGCTCAAACAAAGAAAACGGTTCGACCTTAATACTTTCTACGAAAGAAAATTAAATTTACTGGGCAATATAAATTTAAAAAAAATTCAAAATCATCAACCAGGCCACCGCTATGGTATCACTGATACAGATGCATCGCCAAAAAGCGATTGTTTCATGAAGCTCACCTCGCTGCAGTTCTGCCCGCTGTCCTTTGCACATTGCTACCTTCTAAGATCAAATTCAAATAATTTAGTTGAGAACCAGCCATCATTTTTAACCCACGTTTACACAGTGGAGGTGAAAACGTCATTGCAGACTGTCAAGATTGTGGTAGCGCTAGGCCTGAGCAGAACACGCCTCTGTGAGCAGGCCTCTCACTAACGTGCTCTACGCTAAGCCCTTTATGCCCGCAAGTTGATCAAGCTTCTTACGGCGTCATACTCAGGCGATGCTTCGCAAAATTCCATGGAGAAAATGACGCTCGAAGTTTGGCATTTTGCTGACGGTCTGAGCAGTTCGACAAAGGAAATCATTTGAGAATTTGCCGCGTATACTCCAGTAGACTGAGAGTAATTTGTGCGGTATTGCGGTGGTCAAAGCAATGTTTTTGATGTAGTCAAAGTTCTTTTCAATGAGAATAGGAGCACCTAATGAAAAATGGAATTTGCATCACACTAAATATCTGCAAAATTGACTTAGACATTTAGAAGTAAAATATCATGCTTTACCTCTTTGCTGTCTACGAATTACTACATTGTTTTATGGATACATTTCTACTCTGCACTACTGCACCTACATCCTCTATGATGTTATGACACAAGACAATGCCTGCAAAATAATACAGTAATACTTCAGAAGTCAAACACAATCTGTTCCAGAAAAGTGGTCAACTTCTGAACTGGTCGACTTCCGAACGAATTTCCCCCACAAGAAATAATGAAAACGTAATTAATGTGTTCGAAGCCCCACAGTACAGGTATATATATATATAAGTAATGTGTAGTTGTTACACAGACAATAACTCATAAAGTTAAATTGCAAATAAGATTTGTACACCAAAATAACATTGTAATTAAAAATGAAAACATGAGAAGTCATTTCAACGTAATAAAACTTATTTTTTGGCTGCGATGTGATTGCGTAAGTGGCTGGGGGTGTGGAGAGGACGGGCAGCAGGAGTTACTGCCTAGAAGGGGAATCACTTTCCATAAAAACATCGGGTAATTGCGCTTTGGGTGTTTCTTCTCTTTTCTGACGCTGTTGGGGATGGGATTCTTTAACTAACAACTTATTTAAGGTTTGTTGCCTTTGCCTTTTTTGCAAAAGTTTACGGAAATGAGACACGACATGATTATTGAAAAGGCTTACATCCCTATTTGTTACCACTCTATCAGGATGACATTTTTCAACAAAAGCTTGTAATTTCAACCACCTAGTACACATTTCTTTAATCAATGAGCTTGGGATTTCCTTCCTCCTGTCCTTTTCCGAAGAAAGATCCTTAACCAGAGTCTTCTGCTGTTCTTCCTGCAGGTGTTTCAACTCTTCCGTCGTAAGCTCGATGTCGTTCGTGGTCATCCGACAGCTGTTCGACATCGTTGTCGAATTTCAACCACATGTTGCGACCCATGGTAACAATATCATTTACAATTTCTTCAGCGAAACCCTCCAAATCTCGCTGTGCTACACAGTCAGGCCAGAGTTTTTGCCATGCTGCATTCATGGTCCGATGGGTGACTTGGTTCCATGCACTGTCGATAATGTTCAGGCAGTTTAGGATATGGAAATGGTTCTTCCAAAATTCCTTTAGAATTAGCTGGGTGTCGCTGATGACTTCAAAACACTTCCGGAACAAGGCTTTGGTATACAACTTCTTGAAATTTGCAAAGACTTTCTGGTCCATCGGCTGCAGGAAAGAGGTTATATTAGGTGGCAGAAATTTGACTTGAATGAAGTCATACTCGCCGATTAAATCTTCCTCCAAGCCTGAATGGTGAGCAGGAGCTTTACCAAGCAGCAGAAGACATTTCAGTGGCAGATTTCTTTCTTCGAAATATTTCTTCACGCTTGGCGCAAAAACTTCATGAATCCACTCGACAAAAAATTGCCGAGTGACCCACGCAATTGAATTTGCACGCCACATCACAGGCAATCTACTCTTTACGATATTGTTTTTCTTGAATATGCGAGGGTTGTCCGAGTGATACACCAGCAATGGCTTGACCTTTAAATCACCGATGCATAGCCACAAAGAAGCAGCGTCAGCCTGTCCTTCATCGGCTTGTGCCCTGGAAGCACCTTTTCCTCCTTAGTGATGAATGTGCTTTTCAGTATCGTCTTCCAAAACAATCCGGTTTCATCAGCATTGAAAACCTGTTGCGGTAGATAGCGTTCTTCACGTATAAGCTTATGGAATAAGTCGATAAACTTCTCAGTCCCTTCCTTATCTGAACTCGCTCCCTCTCCATGCCTTACTACTCTATGTATTCCACTTCTATTCTTGAATTTTGCAAACCATCCTCTACTAGCCTTGAAAATAAAATATCCCGAATTTGTGCCTGGTGTTTTCTTCAGTAAATGCTCGTATATTTGGAGCGCCTTTTCACAGATGAACGCCTCATTAATGCTATCACCGCGCAACTGTTTCTCATTTATGAAGATAAACAATGATTTCTTCACTTCTTCCAGTATCTGAGGCCTTTTCTTCGTCAATGAGGTAACCCCCTTTTGCAACATTCTTCCTTTTCACTCGCCCACTACCACTACCATTCTTCTTAGAACCCATTTTTAGCGGTTTAGAAAGCAAGTTAATCGAATACAAAGGAAAATGAAATAGCGTATAATGCTGCGTAAGTTCACGTGTGAAAAGAACAACGGGCGACGTATGACTGTCGACGCTCGACTTGGCGCGCTTTCCACTCGGCTTGGTTCGACTTCCGAACGCTTGTTCGGCTTCCGGGCCGAAAATCACTCAAATTTTTCTGTCGACTTCCGATTTGTTCGACCTACGAACCGTTCGACTTCAAAGGTATAACTCTATATCCCTAAAATATGATTATTGTAACTTCATCTATTACATAAAAAACACTATTTTAGCATTGGTGGTCTGGTTGTAAAGTACGAACAAATTATCGAACACTTGTTAGTAGAGGCTTCACGACTTTCAGCGTGTCATGAAATTTCACGCCGGGCGCAACGAAACTTTCAGATCAACGAATGAAAAAATGATCGAGATACTCAAAACCAAGACGGTGGAAGTAGTTCCAAATTTTCGTTTTTAATCTCCAATTCTATGTAAGACTAAACAAGTTAAAGAGATAAATTTAATGAATATCGAAATATTTAAGGACGTCTAGACCGTAGTCTGCAGAATAATTGACAGACTAATAATTGAAAACCCTGGACTTAGAGTGGATGATGACTTGACAGTTGGCCTGTCAGGCAAACAGGTCAGGCAAACAGGTCATGGCAGGTCTACTTGAGCAGTTATGATTGACTTACCTTCTCATGTAGCACGAGGAAGTTCAGTCAAGAACTTCAATCTTTATAACGAAGCTGATACAGAAACTGTGAACAACTTCGAATTGATAGCAAAAATAACAAGCGAAATAAGAATTGTACTTCACCTGTAGGAGAGTTGCTGGAGTGGTGAAGTGAAGAGAAGAACACCTGCAAACACAAAACACTATTTAGAACTGATGTGTTGTCTTGCAATTGCACATTACGCATAAGGAATTAGGTTCCTGTCAAAGAAAGTTTTTTGTGACCAGCCCTGAGTTTCTTGCATGAACGAAGCGCCTTAGCTTTGAACTGGGAAATTTTTACGAATTAGGAATGTGAAGAAAAGACCCAATGACCACGTACAGCCTCCACCACACACATAAAACATGATACTTGCCCTGTACGCTAATGATTGATGTGCAGCCCTCTGCACAAGCTGGAGAACGTTGTGGTATCTGCATAAGTGGAGAAAACAGCGAAATCTACACTAAATGAAAATGAAGGCATATCTGTACCAACTGATTAACACTATGAAATCGATACCAACTAAAAAAGGTGTTATTCAATACATAAATGCGGGTATACTTAAACGGTAATTACCTCGTGCGTGAAAACAAAAGTTGTGGAATTATAGTTGGCATTTGCACAGTACATATTGGTGCAAAATACTAATAAACTGCAGGGCGGTAGTGAGTCTAGTGTATTAAGACCTGACATCCACTAATGTTGTGAGTGCAACTGTAACCTGCAGCACAACACAGACTGCACCATTGGATGCACTGTGCTCCACTGGATGCACTGTGCTCCACTGGATGCACTGTGCTCCACTGGATGCACTGTGCTCCACTGGATGCACTGTGCTCCACTGGATGCACTGTGCTCCACTGGATGCACTGTGCTCCTCTGGATGCACTGTGCCCCACTGGATGCACTGTGCACCACTGGATGCACTGTGCACCACTGGGTTCAGTGTGCAACCATGTCATTGTATTGTATCGGGTGTTGGTACTAATTAGCAATGACGTATCACTGCTGGATGCATAATTAAAACTTCGGTACATCCACACTAAACTGCAGTACGGCACTGTGCACCAGTACAACACTGTACACCAGCACAGTATATATGCACCGATAAAATCGTTAATTAATATTGAACTTCTTGATTGTATGTATGTCTATACCCGCACCTCAATGAAGAAAACATGGAATTCCATCAAATCCGACAAAAACTGAATATTGATTGCCTCATTTTGACTATCTTTATGATCCTTTTGGATTGATCATCAACACTCGCTCTACATGAAGCAAAAACTTTCATATTTTGCAAGTGTTGGAAGCCGCAGCCGATGCCAGTGCCGGACCAACACAAACGGACGAGTAGGCGCCAGCCAATAGGCGCGCCGCAGCGATCGTGACGAGCCTCTTGGGAGTCCGCCTGATCCCGACACAAAGAACTGGAGCTCCCAAAATACAGGGATCCCTGACGTGAAACTTGCTGCAAAAGTGCAGTTTAGCGGACGAGCAAACGCGCCAAGCGACCAGTTGGCGCAATACAAAGAGGACCTGGAACACTCAACGTGTGTTGGTTGCTTGAAGCTCTCGCGCGCGAAGGAAAGTAACATGCAAAGATCGAATGTACGATTTGACCCCAAAAAAGAGGGTTATCCCCACCCACTCGCTGCTCAATTGTGCTCTAAAATTAAACTACTCTTCAATCTTTATATGCTCACTGATCTAGTGAGCACGAGCATCTGAAGAAAAAAAAAGATAATTTCAACCCTTTCTGCGTTACAATGGACACTATTTCTTGTTTGCATCAACTTGATTTCGGCAATAATTGATTTTTGCTTTGTTGACAGAACGATGCATAAGTCTGTGAGCATTATCCTAGTCTCACTGAGATACATATCATCTTAATTGTGTTATTAACTCAACAAAAATGTGTTTTGCAGCAATTAGGTGGGGCGCTTGTAGGGCCTCAGACAGAACAGAGTGCAGTAGCCAGTATACAACTCACCAACAACAAAACATCACTAAGTCCGCATAAACAAGTAAAAACGAGCTATGATCCTGCATGTCATCATCATGAATGTGATGCACTGTCTACAGAGGATCACAATTCTTTTCGTTGTCCATTCATTGTACATCGTATTATGTGTAAAACTAGACAGTTCCCGTGGAAATTCCACGGCTTAGATTTGATTAATTTTAAATTAGTATGAAGACGAACGCATTAACGATTCACGACAAATTATTGTTTTAAATAAATACTTGGCAGGAATATATAAAGAAATTGTATTCTCTACCTCTTCTACCGATAATATGGCCTAAATAGTACCTGTGAAAATTCCACGGTTAAAAAAAGATAAAATTAAGGGTGTATGAAATTAGAAACATTTTTTGTTTTACCCGTGGTATTATCAGAAATAATAATCCGACTGGTGTCATTAAATAGATGGTTAATATTGTAACCAATTAATAATTTAATACAGAGAGAAATTTATTTTCAATCTATTACATTTCCTTAGCAGTACATACACAAAAAATGGTAAAGTTATGTATTAGGTATGGTACTCCTATTATATTATGTTCAGCAGCTAATATTCATGATTTGTTAATATATGGTATTCATATCTGGCCATTGCCCATATTAATAGTTCCATCACATCGAAATATAATTAGCATTTCCATTGTAAACACTCATACCCTTAAAACTATTCCTGCACGCACCAAATCTAGATAAATGCTCTACATATTCACAAAAAATTCATAAAATTACTACATATGACATTTTTACACGTAAAATAAAATTAAACACTTGCTATAAAACTTTTTCATTAGTTAAATGTTAAATTAAAGCTGAATCTAAATTGTAACCTTGGGTTAGATAGTTAAATATTTGGTGTAAATTCCGTAGAGTATTATGTTATGTTAGCTCAAGGTACTTAAATCTTTGATGTAAAGTCCGTAGACTTTCTTAACTTTTGTTTTTAGAACTAAATAGAAATACATAATTCTACTATATAATAATACACAGTTTGTTTCTTGCTGGCTTGCTTGCTTGCTTGTTTGATCCGTGTCTCTGTCACGCTCTTAAGAATTTAGATAGGGGAAAAATCGGTAGGGTATACATATACTGTGAGTTATGAGTTGACTTGTATGCCTCGATAATTTACTTCTAAACATATGTTAATGAATAAACTAGACTCACAACTGATCCATGAACATGTAACATATTATGAAAAAATGAATTTATACCAGAGCCCTGAAACTAGTCCTATAATTGAATGATGTGAACTGATGGATATTTGTGCAGGTAGTTACAGAATAGTAATTATGTTGCATGACATTCCCCTGACTTTCCCTGCGCTCCATCCAGCTCACAGCGACGGCAGTGTCAGAGTCAAACCGAAATGAGGCTCTCCAGGTGCTCCAGGTACTCCAGGTGCACTGGGTGTTCCAGGTGCCATGCTCCAGGTGCTCCAGGTGCACTGGTTATTTCAGGTGCCATGCTCCAGGTGTTCCAGGTGTACTGGATGTTCCAGGTGCCATGCTCCAGGTGTACTGGGTGTTCCAGGTGCCGTGCTCCAGGTGTTCCAAGTGCACAGGGTGTTCCAGGTGCCATATTCCAGGTGCTCCAGATGCACTGGGTGTTTCAGGTGCCGTGCTCCAGGTGCTGTGCTTAAGGTACCATTACTTCACAGACTCATGACTCAATACAATGCAGCCCACACAACTGTCCATATTTATTATAATTAATTCAGAAGAAAATGCTCAAATTAAGATCTAGAGAATTTTTAATTGTTTTATCCAGCTGTGACAATCATTAATGAAATAAAGAAGATCTTCCTCGAAAATTGGTCATTCTAAAATTCCTGCAATATTAATCATACATAGTAATTTTGAGCACAAACTTAAAACCAAAGAAGAAGTATAAAAAATATTGATGTAAACCATGAACATTATTAAAAAATGACACATTTCTCTAATAATAATAAAATATGACGGTTATTTATTCATATGATGTCGGTTACGTTTGATGACTTCGAAGACATGATTATGCATCGAATCTGTGATTTTTTAATAGTAGCAGCTGGAACAAATCTCGAAGCAGCGTCTGTAGTATCACCTAAAGATGCATCCGAGGTAAATTGCAATCCATCTGCACAAATTTCACACTTTTTATGAAAAAGACTAAGTAAGTATGAAGTAAAATTTCAATTGAGTTCAGATCTGGTGAAGACGGGGCTACGCCTCCAAATTATCACTTTTAACACCCAATCAGGGCAGATATAACTGACTTGCGTTCGCTGAATGTGACGAAACATTGTCGTGCAGGAACATAAACTTCTTTTCAAATTTTGGTCTCCAAGTCGGGGGAAAAGAGATTTGTTGAAAGCACCACAATAAGAAACTGCGTTAATTTTAACAAACTTTGGAATATTTTTATGACTGATAAGGTGATTAATTATGAATGAAGCACTTTTCCCTCCAGAACATGGTTATGCCTCTCAAAAAACTTATCCAACTCCGTATACTTAAAAACCTTAATTTTATAGCTAGGTTAAATTGCCCTTCGATAAGCTGAGTCAGCAACACCATCGTGAGAACATAATTTATACGAGACGTTTACAAAAACAACGGCCAAAATTAACTAAGTTGTTAAAGAAATTAATACTCGTCATCACTAGCACAACCACACGCAGTTTTACGCTGAGCGCGTAGTCATGATACGGGTGAGATGGACAACAAAATATATTACATCATCTCTTTGATTAGAGAACAATAAGAAAGATCTGCATAGGGAAAGAATCTTGTGAGTTTGACCATGCTAAGTTGTAGTGTAGTTGTAGCATGACTGCTGCAGCTGCAGTAACAACAGTTACATAAGCAGCTGTTGGGTTAGCAATAAGAAGATCAGCATTCCAGTAGCAGCACGCGTAGCAGGTGGAGCTCATAGTGCTGGTGACATCCCTCCAAATGAAAGCAAATAGAATAAAGCTTGACGAGCGTACAAATGGCTGCCGCATGAAGAGCTATTTGGCGCCATGTTGCTATTGGGACCCCCGGGACCCACTGAAGAGAAGCCCATTTATTTTTGCCCCCTTCCTCCTCCCCTCTTTGTGCGAGGTGCGATACTTTGCAGAAGCAACGTCTCTAAGCGCAGCTCCCTCTCGCTGCTTTGAGGAAAATAACTCAAGTTTAGGGAACAAACCTCGACAATTCTCCTCCTTCTCAAGCCCGCCCCTCCGGTCTCACTTGCTTGCCCCTATTTGGAGTGCAATGTAAGGGGGGTGCGCACCCAGACGAAAGTTTTTAGGATTGAGCTCCTTAAGGCTGAGAGTTGGGCACAAGATGGCACAAGGCAGTGAAGGAAGAAAGGCACAAACACATGAATAAAATGAGAAAAGAAAACTTTTTGTTTGTATAAGGCTAATACATACATGAAACATGCAACATTGGGTTCGAAAAAAATGGTGAATGAATTGATGCCGGCCAAAATGTGTCTTCTGAGTTACCTTTTATTAATTACTGGTAGACCCACACGTGAAATAAATCACGTGTTTTTACCGAATGTTTTCATTTAATTTGCTAGTGGACGCGGGCTTTGGGAAGGAGTTTCCACATTGAAGGATGTGCCTTTGGTGTCCACAATACAATGCTTACAATACATGTATACCCTACCGAATTTCCTCCTATCTAAATCCTTAAGAGCGTCACAGAGAGACGGACCAAGCAAACAACAAACTGTGTATTATTATATTGTGGGATCAGTGTGTCAACTACACCTCTCATGTCCAGAGCACACAAAGTTAACTGTTTACTGTAAACACAACAGCAGACGACGGAATAAATGTCCTGATGAACTTCATATAGGAGGAATTTGTTCATTCGAGGTGCCAGTTTCCTTCCAATAGAAGACAAAAATTAACACAAACTGATGAAACAACAACCAAGACATGAACCCGGTGTCAACACTGAAGTCAGGTGTCAAAAGTTCTGTCATTAGTATGACAATATAATTAAAAGGCGACCTGTAGTATAGTCTCCATTACAATAGGTAGTATAGTCACCATTACAATAGACTTGAATAGAGTGTCACCACCATTACCGTTAATATCCCCACAAGCACAACCCTCAATGGAACACAATGCAGGGTAAATATTCTCCAAATTAATGCTGTATTGCTGTTCGATTGTGTAACACTGAGTGTTAGGTCATGTTACACTGAATGTTATACTGTGTAACACTGAATGTGTTATTGTGTAACTCTGAATGTGTTATTGTGTAACACTGAATGTGTTATTGTGTAACACTGAATGTTAGGTCGTGTTACACTGAATGTTATATTGTGTAACACTGAATGTTATATTGTGTAACACTGAATGTGTTATTGTGTAACACTGAATGCTAGGGTGTGTAACACAGAATAACCCACAACAGAAAATAGTTTTTACGTCTTAAATAAGTTAATCTACAAATTTTGTTTTCATTAATTTTGTTACTGTTTATTAATGTTGAGTAATTAACATTACCAGGAGTTTGAATGGACTTGCTACGTTCAGGTCTCCCTAATTTCGAATAATTTTAATATTTTCGTGCGTGTAAGTGCGCCACCATACAATAATATATAATATAATTTCATTCATTCGCATTTTTTTTACCTATTAGGACATTTAATATCATTCCCTATACCGACGTTCCTTATTTATTCAGAATAATCCTTTCCAAATGTTTTATTCTTTTATTACTTCCTACGTAATAGTCATTCTGTCAATCATTTACGACACATAAATCAATTTCTCAGTTGATCATTTTATTTTTTGATTTTTTCTTTCCTTTAACATATTTGTCTTGTTGTTTGTATTCTTAACTCTACTTTTTCATTGCAAGCCACTTATGTATTTCTATTTGTCTCCCACCTCTCTTGATTCCTTCTCTTCCTTTTCCTCCTTCCTTCCACTTACAGACCCACCAGGGGGGAGGGCAGGGTCTACAACACCACCAGACACCACCGTTCCCAACCCAACCAAACCAAGGTTGCTCCACCGCAAGCACACCCGCCTCCACAACCGCCACCCTCGCCTTTATGACATCAACCAACAGAGGCGCTAGTCCTGCGCCTAAACCCACAGCATCTTTAAAAGAAGACCTGAAGAAAAGAAATTCTCTTACAAAAGCTCGAGAAAGCGTGTGAGTGTGTGTATATATAAAGCGGGTGTTGAGGTGTACGGCACTCACGCTTTCATGGCTCGCTCGAGACTCGTGTAGGGAGAGTGGTTTGGAGCACGGCTATCATCTAGCGGTCTTCTCGCTGCATTGCACCGGCGATATCCTCAAGAGTCTAGCGATATTGCCTCTGAGTGCAAACACAGCGACCCACCGTGTCATCTTATCTGTACAGATCGCGCTCTTCTGCAGCGCTTGCGTGTCTTCTTCTCACAACGAATACAAGAAGGTTTTGTGAGAGCAATTTGTAGGGTGTAGGTGCTGGACACTGTGGTGTAAGGTCATTACACAGCAGGCAGTTGGTGATCGTGGTGATGCGTGGTGTTTGTTATGTCTTCAAACAGAGTGACGTGCTACAGTGGTCCCTGTCACACTCCTGCAGCTGCTGCTACACGCCTGTGCAGCTGCTGCTACACACAAGGCTCGGTGCAACATGCAACAATTCACCATCATTACCTACCTCACCACCTCGCCGCTAGTAATGAGATTACCACTCTATAAGACAAACTTTCAAGCAAATAACTGCAACAGATGTACGAGTAACAACCGCAACAAATGTACGAGTAACAAATAACTGCGACAGATGTACGAGTAACAAATAACTGCGACAGATGTACGAGTAACAACTGCAACAAATGTACGAGTAACAAATAACTGCGACAGATGTACGAGTAACAACTGCAGCAAATGTACGAGTAACAAATAACTGCGACAGATGTACGAGTAACAAATAACCACAACAGATGTACGAGTAACAACTGCAACAGATGTACGAGTAACAAATAACCACAACAGATGTACGAGTAACAAATAACCACAACAGATGTACGAGTAACAACTGCAACAGATGTACGAGTAACCAATAATCACAACAGATGTACGAGTAACAACTGCAACAGATGTACGAGTAACAAATAATTCTGATCTTGTTAGAGAGACGTAATAGCATCGCCTTAAGCTGCTCCCACTGAGCCTGAATGAATGAGCATTTTTGGTGGCCAGTTCTCAGGTTAAGAGTAGAGAGTGTAATTAATTTCTATAGACTGTGTTGATTAGCTCTGTTGGTCTGCTCAGAACAGGAGTTAGGGCTGCTGATGCTGCCCAGAGTTGTTTCTCAGATTGAATGTCCAGAGCTGCTGTTCAGATCAAATGCCCAGAGCTGTTGCTCAGATTGAATGTCCAGAGCTGTTGCTCAGATTGAATGTCCAGAGCTGCTGTTCAGATCAAATGCCCAGAGCTGTTGCTCAGATTGAATGTCCAAAGCTGTTGCTCAGATTGAATGTCCAGAGCTGTTGCTCAGATTGAATGTCCAGAGCTGTTGCTCAGATTGAATGTCTAGAGCTGTTGCTCAGATTGAATGTCCAGAGCTGTTGCTCAGATTGAATGTCCAGAGCTGCTGTTCAGATCAAATGTCTAGAGCTGTTGCTCAGATTGAATGTCCAGAGCTGTTGCTCAGATTGAATGTCCAGAGCTGCTGTTCAGATCAAATGTCTAGAGCTGTTGCTCAGATTAAGTGCCCAGAACTGTAACCTTTTTTTTCAAAGGGCTTTGCGTTGAAAAAAGGAAATCTTGCTGCCGCACCCTGTACAATAACATACTACTAAGCTGCATGACTTTTGTTAGTGCAGAAGATTGCATATTCCTTCCATCATTATAGCTTATTTACAAGCCATTACCGACAAGATGCTTTTACGAGTAACAGTTCAACTTCAGAATTCCTAAGTCAATTATATAATCAGTGTTAACAGTACTGAAGACAAAAATCAATTAATATTTGACCAGCCAAACCCACCAATTCAGGTTCCTCTTGAATACATCGTCACACGTAGACCAAACTATCATACTTGGACAAACTGCCTGGCAAAAATAATCGGCTGGTAATACTGTAAGCTGTAGGACCTCAGGCATCCATTGTATTCAAACTGTTGAATTTTCATTGAAGGCTCAAGTCTGAGGTGTAGTTTAGGCGAGGCTGCGATCCAAAACAGCGTTGTAAGTACTAGGGAAGTAGAGTTGCGATGCAAACATGAGTAATGATGCAAAGATGGGTTGCGATGCAAAGCTGGGTAATAATGCAAAGATGGGTTGCGATGCAAAGCTGGGTAATAATGCAAAGATGGGTTGCGATGCAAACATGAGTAATAATGCAAAGATGGGTTGCGATGCAAAGCTGGGTAATAATGCAAAGATGGGTTGCGATGCAAAGCTGGGTAATGATGCAAAGATGAGTTGCGATGCAAAGCTGAGTTGTAAGTCGTAATTTTAACACGAGCCGTAATCTTGCACGAAAAGTAACTGCCACATTACCCTCACACGCCACTGTTACCACCACTCCACCACTCCACACCACTCCACCACTCCACCACTCCACCACTCCACCACACCACACCACTCCACCACTCCACCACACCACACCACCACCACACCACACCACCACCACACCACCACACCACCACACCACCACACCACCACACCACCACACGCTACACACTCAGAGGTAGCAAGAGAGTAGGATGGTGTGCGCACGAGCGTGATCAGCCAGCACGCCACCACGGCATAATGTGAGCTTATATTACCTGATAATCTTACTGATTGCAAGTCATAAGCCCCTCTGTACTGCTCCTCCTAGCCACTGGTCGTCGTGGTGGTGGTTGTGGTGGATGGTGATGTGGTTGTGGTGGATGGTGATGTGGTGAATGGTGATGTGGTTGTGGTGGATGGTGATGTGGTTGTGGTGGATGGTGATGTGGTTGTGGTGGATGGTGATGTGGTTGTGGTGGTAGTGGTGGTGAGTACGCAGCTTACACCAATTGATAACTTCCCGTGTACAACAGGATGGAGTTACAGAAATTTTCATCGTAGTGCCAGGACATCTGTTCGCATGAGCTACCAGCACAATTATCTACTCCCCCTGGTTGGAAACAGTTTATACACAGTAACGAAAACATTCCAGGATTAATGTTCTGAAAATCATTCGGGAAATGAATTTTTGATCTTTTGTTCTTGTCCATTTTCAGAGAAAAATGTACAGCATTGAAAGTTTATTGCACAGCGGTCAAAGTATAATGCACAGCGTTGAAAGTATAATGCACAGCGTTGAAAGTATAATGCATAACGTTGAAAGTATAATGTACAGCGTTGAAAGTATAATGCACAGCGTCGAAAGTATAATGCACAGCGTCGAAAGTATAATGTACAGCGTTGAAAGTATAATGCATAACATTGAAAGTATAATGCATAACGTTGAAAGTATAATGCATAACGTTGAAAAAGTAACAGTAAACTATGGTAAATACCACAAGTAAATGAGCACACTAACCGTACGCAACACGTGTAGCAGCAGGCACCTGCGGCAGCACAAGAATCACGCAGTCCTATGACAGGCACCAGTAACTAACTCTACTGCGCTACTGTGCCTTTATTCGTCATCATTATACAAATAGTCCCAAAACAAAAGTATACATTTTTAAAAGTCTATAGTTTGAATACTACTGGTATTCATAAGGTGTGAATATGGTGGGTAACAACGTATTTTGCACACAAAAAAAAATTTAGATTTTGCACTTCCGAATGAGACCTGTCCCAGCCACCTAGCACCAGAAGTATTCAAACAACAGCCTTTTAAAAATGTATTCATGTCTTTGGGATACCATGTATGAATAGTCATCCTATTAAATTTATTTTTTCGGCGCTCTCTATCATTGCTATTTAATCTAATACTAAAAATGACCGTCGTGTGTTTATATATATTTATTTATTTACATATTTATTTATATATTTATATGTTTCATGTCACTCCCTTAAGAATAGATAGGAAGAAATTAGCACTGGCGGTCTTTGTTTCAGTTCACTGGTAAATTAATACAATCATTTTCGCTGTACAAGTGCACTATAATGTCACTTTCAAAAAAATTAGAGAGATTCAGAGCCTTATATACTTGAGTCCATATCGTAGATATAGAGTTCGGTGGGGTATTGCGTATTACAGTATACTGTACATACACAAGCTCGCAGTTGCTTTCAGTAATGGTGAAATTCTATATCAAGGATATGTCACGAATGGCTATAACTACTTCTATTGCGGCTCAAAAATACTGTATTTTAAGTGTTTATTATACACTAGATTTGCCATCATTTTTGATGGCGCGGGTACACTAGTATACAATAATAAGTCATCGTATGAAGTTTATTCACATTATGCACTCAATGATTTCAAATACAGCACTAAGTCACCGTGCAAGCTATTCCTATCACGCACGAAATTATTTCTAGCCTCATTTCTATAAGAAGGACAATAAATTATTCGGACAGTAATTAGTGCCCGTTGAAAGTGGCTGTGTATGAAAATTGACAATGACTCCTAATTACTTCGTCAGTCGTGACAACTTTCATGCGAGGAAAATGAGGTAATTTCCATGATACTTTCTTAAATGTACCTCAAGGGATGTAATAAACTCACCCAGCAACAACGTCCACACAGCCAGTACGAAAGTACACACAGTCAGTACCAATACGCACACAGACAGCTGACAATACACACACAGACAGCTGACAATACACACACAGACAGCTGACAATACACACACAGACAGCTGACAATACTCACACAGACGGCTGTGTGAATACTCTCACGGATGGCCTGTATGGATGCTCACACGCAGCCAGCACACATACACACACAGACCCACACAGCTAAGAACCAGCACACACACACACCCACACAGCTAAGAACCAGCACCCGCACACACCCACACAGCTAAGAACCAACACACACACACCCACACAGCTAAGAACCAACACACACACACCCACACACACACACACACACAGCTAAGAAGCAGCACTCGCATGACTGGCAGTAATGGTGGGGGCAATACAGGTGTACAGTGGGAAGAGGGTCAGGCTGTTATATGGTTGTCTGTAGAACACAGCCCTCCGACGGCTGTTGCAGCTAGCATGCGCACACGCAATTCTCATAAGTAATGTAATAAGTAATGAGTGGTACTTTATATTTGTAGTTTCAGAGTCAAATCTACCAGAGACTAGAGGAAAATAGCGTTAGTTACTAGAATACATGACAGGTGTCAGAATAAAGGAAATACCAAGTATGTAGACACCGCCAAAGCAATTCAAACACATATACAGGGTGCGGCAGCATATCTTCCTTTTTTCAAAGCAAAATGCATTTAAAAAAGGAAGTTATGTTGCCGTACTCTGCACTAAGAGAGAGCTCATTATAAAACTTCTTGTTTTCAAAGCAAAACGCATTTAAAAAAAGGAAGTTATGTTACTGCATCCTGTACTAGAAGAAAGCTCAATATAATTACACAAAACTACTGCAGTCCTGCACCTCATCACCTCAAACTCAAACTGGTAGCAATGAACAAAACAAAAACGTACATTTCCAATAAAGTTGGTACATAAGAAACGTAACAGCAATGGTTTTTAAAAAAATACCTCATTATAAAATCCTTAAGTGGTAGGTATTCTATGCATAGTAGATTAAACTTCACACAAGTCAGCGGCACGAACACACTTAATAAGACTTACATGAACATGAAACTAACAGATATTTTTCTTGATGATATACTGCAGCTCGTCATTCAAAATTAGACTTTCATTCATTGTGCAACGGTGTACATAGTAGGCATGACGTCAAATATTCAGTCCACATTGCTTTCCTATTGCCATATAATTCCCTATTTTAATTTCGATTTTCATGAGCCTTCGTTACGATAAAATAGTTAATACATCGGAATGCACAGAGCACTAATTTTCAGTTATTGACTTTAAATGAAGGAAAAATGATTGGGTTAAGATGCAACTTCAAAATTGAACATCGTGTTTGACAGAACATTCGACAAGGTGCTAGTGACAAAAAAAAAGTCTCTAGAGAACAGACAACTCGCATCCAACCAATACTAGGTAACATATGTACATGCCAATATAATCTATATAACCCAGTGACCGTCATACGCGTTTCTTTACTCTACTCTACACCAACGACCGTGAATTTACACGTGACCAAACTCACCCAAGATACAGGAATTTAGAAATATTTACTGCACGAGATAATTTCATTGTGTTCATGGTGCAAGTGTACGAGAATGTGTCGCTTATTGTACTTCAGTACGTGTCATTGTGTCGCTTATTGTATGTACTTCAGTACTTGTTCATGTGTCGCTTATTGTACTTCAGTACGTGTCCATGTGTCGCTTATTGTACTCCAGTACGTGTACAGTATTGGGTGCTGCATGGCGTCTAATGCTTCTGTAGCACCACTTCACTTCTCCCCCTCATTGAGGGAATGTTTTCCCCTCCACTCCAGCTTTTCTACCCCAATTCCTACTAATTGACAGAGTAGCCCCCAAGGACCCCTCCTCTGCCCCTCCTCTGCCCCTCTGCATGCCCTCTCCCTGCCTCCTTTTGCTGGGGAGGAGGCAATGCTGGTGACACCTATTACACAATAGCACACACCCATTACACACCAGCACATCCCCATTACACTCCATTCAATGTCATCTTCGAACCTCTTCCTCTTATTTGATCTCTACTGTTGGAGCATCTACTCTCTACTGTTGGAGCATCTACTCTCTACTGTTGGAGCATCTACTCTCTACTTGTAAGGGCTTCACTCCTCATATTTATTGTTCGTTTAAAGCTCTGGACATCCAACGTAAAGTAACCGAGCTCCCAGTGCTATTGGCTGCAGGGATCATTGGCGCTTATCTTACCATAGCAAAATGACAATCAGGAAAGTTTATATTTCTACTTAATACATACAAAAATTAATTACAAAACTAAATTATTCAGTTACAAAACAAGACATGCCTAATGCCTTTTAGCTTATTAACAACACAAACAGAGGTTGAAGGGGCGTTCCACTCCAGGTGTAGGGAAAACTATCGAGTTTAGGTTCTTGATTAAGATTACAGTAACAAGATAGATCAGCCAGCGAGATGACTTCTAGACTTCACCCTCAGTGTCGTGAGGTTCGATGATGAGTAAATGAAACAAAAGAATATTGTTCGAAAAGGAAACTGGTGACTATCCTTCTAGTGACTATGCTTACAAAGTGAAGTTTTACACCAATCAGGCAATCGGAGGCAACGTGTTAAGATATGTACTCATATAACAAGATAGTAACTCGCAAGAGGAGTACTAGTGATAACTTTCTCAGTTATTACCTGCAGGTTCTAATCTAAACGCATGTCTGATTGGAGGCTGGAATTCTACTTCTGTACATCAATTACTGCTAACACGAACAAGAAACATGAGGTACGGATATTACGATTTGAGTATACCCTTACACTACTGTTGGAGCATCTACTCTCTGCTGTTGGAGCATCTACTCTCTGCTGTTGGAGCATCTGCTCTCTGCTGTTGGAGCATCTACTCTCTACTGTTGGAGCATCTATTTTCTACTATTGGAGCATCTACTCTCTGCTGTTGGAGCATCTACTTTCTACTATTGGAGCATCTACTCTCTGCTGCTGGACCACTACTCTCTGGTCACAAATAGAGACGCGTTCTCTATAAAGTCAAGTACTAGTGAGTGACCAACTAAAGCTTTGAGTCTTACAAGCCCTAACTAGTGTAGGAAACTAGTGTAGGAAACTAGTGTAGGAAACTAGTGGAGGAAACTAGTGGAGGAAACTAGTGGAGGAAACTAGTGGAGGAAACTAGTGGAGGAAACTAGTGGAGGAAACTAGTGGAGGAAACTAGTGGAGGAAACTAGCGTAGGAAACTAGCGTAGGAAACTAGCGTAGGAAACTAGCGTAGGAAACTAGCGTAGGAAACTAGCGTAGGAAACTAGTGTAGGAAACTAGTGTAGGAAACTAGTGTAGGAAACTAGTGTAGGAAACTAGTGTAGGAAACTAGTGTAGGAAACTAGTGTAGGAAACTAGTGTAGGAAACTAGTGTAGGAAACTAGTGGAGGGAACTAGTGTAGGAAACTAGCGGAGGGAACTAGTGGAGGGAACTAGTGGAGGGAACTAGTGGAGGGAACTAGTGGAGGGAACTAGTGGAGGGAATTAGTGGAGGAAACTAGTGGAGGGAACTAGTGGAGCCAGGCGTACAAGAGCACGAGGCACGGCATAGGCCTACACAGCGACATGCGGCCTACTTGATTTTACGACACTGGGGATGAAGCAAGTAATAAGAGCTGATCCTTGGTGGCGGCACCGCTGCAGTAAAAGATCCTGCAGAGGCCATTCCAACGCGCTCCTAAACCTGGATTTGTTATCGAACACGTATTCCATTATACATCATCGAGCCCGCATACAGGCCGTGTGTTATTTAACGTATGGCTACTCGAGTATCTCAATGTAGGCGATATTCATAATCTATTACATAAATACAGGTGATATTGATACTCAAGCATCTGAATGTACAGGATGTTCAATATTTATCGTTACAACTATTTTATTTATGTTTAAATGTAATCTAAACTTTTACCAGATACTTCTTACCAGATAATAGGTAAATATATAAAAACATAGTAGAATAGTAATTGTAGAGTTGTATAAGTCAGGAAAGTCACCAAGGGACATTGCCAAATCACTTAATATAAAGAGAATACTGGTTTGGAGAACACTTAAGTGATTCAAAGAGACTGGGAAGGTAGCTAATAGGCCAGGGCAAGGTCGCCCTCGAACAGCTCGAACATCAAAATTGGTAAAATCCACCAGGGAGAAACTGAGGAGTAATGGGCAAAAATCCCCCAAACAATTATTCGCGACTCATGTCAAGCATTCTCCAAACGTTTGCAGCAGGTTATCGACGCTGATGAAAACATATTGAATAAGTTACAGTATAGATATTCGGAAATATTAATGGTTTAACACGTTGCCTCCGATTGCCTGGCCGGTGTAAATCTTCACTTTGTACATATTATTACTAGAAGGCACAGTAAAATTTACAAAACCTAACCTAAGTGGTCCACATACGTACCACTTCGGAGTCAACGTGTTAATAACATGTTTATTTTAGTTTGATTTGTATAATACGATTTAATTAATGAATATGGGCAAAAAAAAGTTGTAACGATAATTATTGAACCCAGTAGGCGATGTTAATACACTATTATCGAAATATAAGCTAATTTTAATACTCTATGACGTACATACAGGCGCATATTAACACGTTTCCTACGATTACCCAGCCGGTACAAATCTTTACTTTGTACACACAGTCACCAGAAAGCTTTGAAAAAATTACAGAACCGAACCTGAGTGACCCACCGGTGGGTCACTTCGCAGGAAACATGTTAATATTTGACTGGTCTACAGTCCTCTTCATCAAGATGAGCAAGACAATGACCAACATACTGGCCTGTACTCTGACCTTAAACTGTCATGCATGCAGTATGAGGTCATGTTACAGCTGACTGAGCAGTGCGTTCATGTAGTATGTGGTGTATGTTTCTCTTAGTCTACCACTTCACTCTACATTCCATTTCTTGCTCCCATATCTTTATTCTCATATTCCAGTAGTCCTTCTTTACTCCTTCTTGTACAATTTTCCTCCTCCAAGCTGCCTCTTCTTCCACACTGCTTCCTCCAAGCTTCCTCTGCCCCCACACTGCCTCCTCCAAGCTTCCTC
>VCRD01004102.1:0-38785 GCA_006783055.1 Trinorchestia longiramus
ACAGTCACCATAATCTTTTTTTGGTGCAACATTGGCTTTGGGAAGTGTTTGGGGGGCTCATCACGATCGAGCCATTGACCTGATCATTTACGGTTATCATAAAGGACCCAATTTTCGTCACAAGTGACAATTCGGTCAAGAAAGGGATCGTTGGTGTTGCGCAGAGAGAGCATCGAACACACTTCAAAACGCCTAAGCTTTTGATTCTCATTGAGCTCATGAGGAACCCATTTATCGAGCTTTTTCACCTTTCCAATAATCTTCAAATGGTGCGAGACTACTGCAATGCTGACACCAAGTGTCTGAGACATTTCTCTAACACTTTGACGTGGATTTTGCTCAACAACCGCATGCAATTGCTCGTTCTCGAGACTACCCAAACGTCCTCTACCCTCTTCATCTTTAAGGCTCTCATCACCACTCCGTAATTTCCCGAACCACCTTCATACTGTCTGATCCCTTGTGGACTCTTCTCCCCATGCTCGGTTGATATTGGCAGAAGCTTCGGAGGCGTTGTGCCCAAGTTTGAACTCGTGCAACATAAGTAGGCGAAGGTCATGTTTTGTCATGTTCATCATGGAGGGATTTCATCCTTCAAAATTATGTTCTGTCTGAAAAGAAGTTACAAAATATTAATGAGCACACATTAATTGTTATGCATGCCAAGGTTCATCTAAAATAAACTAAAAAAGTTGTGTTAAAATTACTTTTCAAACCCCAGACCTTCGAGCGGCCATTATCTTTGTAACAACCTAATATTTATACAGCTAAATTGGTTCTTGTACCATCTTGCAAAGAAACAAACGACCTTTTGGAAAGTAATTGTGATGAACTTATAAATAATGCAACAGAAATTTAAAATTCAATCGTAGAGTGTAAATAAATCTCTGTAAAATGTTCTACTGAAACATTTAGAAATGAAACTATTAATCGGAATTTACAATTAGAAGTAAAATTCAATGAATCTAATTCAAGTATTGATAATTTGAAAAAGAATTTGCAAGATTAGTTTTCTAACGCAGCTTCAGTTTTGAAATGTTTAGAACCATTCAATGACAAACTTTCCGAAAAATTCTGACCAACCTTGATCACAATCAACATTTTTCTTTTCCATCTTTCATGCTACACTTCCTTGAGTTACTCTTTCCTCCAAACTGAACTTATGAAAATTACCAGCTGTTGCTATTTACAGGATTAATGTACTATTCTGCTTAGGTATTCTTCCTTGTTGTGTAACAATATGGTGTTTCTAATAATAGGGTGTTATAGTTCCATTACATCATTTCATTGTTATATTTGGAAGAACAATTCGCTGAGCTCAAATGCATACGAGAGTAACCGTATAATTTATTTCTCTATAAACGTGCGCTTGCTTTAGCGCTTCTTCAATAAAAGTTGAATCCCGAATATTTTTGGGCTCTAAGCTACACGTCAGAGTTCATTGTCCGAGAGACACTCATATAGACCAGCCGAATAGAGTTTCAGGACCTTCATATTATGATAAATTGACGCAGGAAGCTGATGTTGGCATTGGACCGTTTGCTATGACCTACAGCCGCTCCATAGCCATCGATTTCACCGCGCCCATTTTGCAGGTAATTTTCAAACAAGATTGTTGGAAATAGCTTTTAACTGTGCGAATGGCCTGTAGTAACTTTCATCATTTGTATTTGAGAAAGTTGCAATAATTTGTATTACTTGTGTGGTCAACGTATTGTTGCTCTGGCAGCCTGTAATTTAACAGTGGAGGTTTACGGACGACCTGTAACTTAGCATACCACTGACTCAACCCGTTTGGGGTTTTCCACGTCAATTGACGTGAAATTTTTTCAACTACCACCAGTTTTTCATGTCAATTGAGGTTTTTTAAATAACTTCCGTGTGATAAAAAAATGTTAAAAGATTGATTTTAAATATTGTTTCCTTGTTTCTTAGGTGTTTTTTGGTTGTTTTTTTTGGGAAAAACATTTTTCTGATTCATCATAACCACAAGAGTAACACTATGTGTATATCGTCACCACGAACGGTTTAAAAACTGTTATAACGGTTAAGCCCGTGCTCATATGTAGCTAGCTTTACCTTCCAGGATCACCCAACACTGAAATGTTGCTGACGGAATAATGTCCTGCTAAAATAAGAGCTGTTACCTTATGTAATGGGCCGGCATAAGGGCATGAAAGAGGGATGATGAGGTAAACATTTTATATAAATTACATCTGAATGATTTTTCCAAAGAAATCGAGTAAGTCTACCCAGCCAGTTGTTGAATCAGTATTGCAAATAGACTCACTATGAACCCATGGTAATTTGCTGAGGCCATGGCACAGAAGTTGGATTTCATACGTTTAAGTAGACGATGTAGACTGAAATAGTTTCCGTTTTCAGTCATAAGCCAAACAGCAGTATTCAAAAAATTCTGACTAAATAGTATAATTCGTGAAGTGCACATTGGTTTCAATTATTTAACTACGTAGGCAATTCGTTAACATTGTGGAAAGGCCGATAGAGCGTTGCTTCATGGTACGTGCCTTTTTATACTTCAGCACAAGCTAAGAATTCTTGGCTTGAAGAAAGAATCGAGTGTTACATGCGTTCAATCGTGAGCTTGAAAAAGACGTCATGATTTTGTAATTCACTGTTTACCTATGTCAGTTAGAAAATATGTACGATTCGTTACGTGTTGAAAATTGCGTATTTTTCGAAAACCCTATAATTGCAGTACCCTCAGACATCTCTTATCTCCAATCAGACCATGAATGTCTTTATTTTTTATCTTACTTGGAGTGAGTGCCTGAGGGAGTAAGGAACCGTCGAGGAACCCAATAGGAGAAAATGCAATTGAAGGCAGGATGAGTTTAATAGGTTACACTTTGGCATTTGAATATTATGTTAATTCTTGATTTTTCGTTCTTCGCTGTAAACGTCTTGACGTCGTGTACTGGTGTACTGAGATCTTGCCGGCCGGGCGCCGGCAAGTGCTTGGTAGGGAGTGTGTGACACAGGTAGGTCGGTACCAGTAGGAAAGATTTGAGGGAGAGTTTGGCACAGAGTGTGCTTAAGAATAGGGATGAAACGGAAAGGGATACTAGGAGGGGAATAGAAATGAGCACTCTGCACACATGTGTTGAGTGGCGGGGGTCTGTCCATGGGGTTTGTGTGACACAGTCGGTCGGTCGGTCGGTGCCAATAGGAAAGGTTTGAGAGAGAGTTTGGCACAGGGTGTACCTAAGTAAAAGGGTGAAACGGAAAGGGATAGGTGGTGGTGCTCGGTACCAATAGAAAAGATTTGAGAGAGAGTTTGACACAGGGTGTACCTAAGTAAAGAGGTGAAACGGAGGGGATATTAGGAGGGGAATAGAAATGAGCGCTCTGCGCACATGTATTGAGTGGGGGGGGTTTGTCATTGGGGTTTGTTCTTGTAGGTGTCGCAGGTGTCGCAGCCTCCGCAGGTGTAGGTGTCGCAGCCTCCTTATATAGGGTGGTTGGCCGGGCACTGCTGCCTGAGTGGTACATCTTACTGGTCGACGTCGTGCTTCCGTTCGTAACGAAAACTTGGCCTCGTCGCTGGATTCATTTCCTCTGTCCTGTTTGCTCATTGATCGATGAAAGAGAAGAAAGCTAGGGTCACACGTGGAGAAACGAATCTAAAAGTTCCAAGCTTACTGGTCAACGCATTAGAGTCTTCTATTCCTGACGTATAAGGAATAAAATGAATTTCTAATCGTTATAGATACATGCACTGTGGCATTGAATTCAAAATTGTTCATCTTGATAAAATAATTTGTCTAATTGCTCTTCCAACTGTCTTCCAATACGGTTGTGCGCAGCTGTTTCCACTGACGGTTGAAACAATTTTTTGACGTTGAGAAGCAAATTTTCTCATACTTCTAACTCAATTAATGATTAAAAAGTTCATCTTATTCTTTTTTAAGTTATTCATTAGCGTCGTATAAAATTCTAACAAGGAGTCTTTAATCGTGGGAGGAATGGATTACGGGTATTTGGATACTTCTCTTATATGTGTATATGCACACAGGCTAAATCATGAAAAAGGGCGATTGAAGAAGGATACTACAATGAAATCTTGAAGTGTAAATGTTCAGAGCTCGGACTTTTTGTTTGCTCCACAAGTAATGCTGAAACTTTCTTCACGGTGCACTGTTTTAAAAACTCTCGTAATTTGGGACAGATTAGCTGTGATATACCATGAAAGTACTGACAAATTCGAAAACATTCATTTCCACTTCTCAAGTATCAGGATGTTCCTTGTGCTGTTCAGTATACGCTCTGCATGTTTTTACTTTTTCCTTTGCCTTGGATGGTCATGTGGTATATCATGTGTGGTATATCAGAGTTATATGCTCCAAAATTTGTTATTATATTGTAATATTATGTTTCATAGCGAATGAGCCATACCAGTAGGTTCCAAGGTTCAACTATGTACCTCATGTTTCATTTATTTATAAATAGCCCTTTCATATTGAAATTTTGACCTGCAGGACTACTTCCGTATTCTTGTGAGGAGTGGCCTTCCAGAGCCTGATCCTTGGGGCTTCCTGAAGCCCTTCACTGTTGTCACATGGATAGGCATCTTGCTAAGCGGCCTGACGACTTGTTGTGCACTGCTCATCGCTATTCAAGTCTCCAGGACGAGGCTTGATGCTCAGCAGAGTATTGCACTCTGGGTGCGCTACTTTTTCAAGCTTCTTGGGGTTATTCTAGCCCAAGGTAAGGATCTTTGGTGGTCTTTCTAGGTATGTTATGTTCCAATTTTGCTACTCGAGAACGAGAGTAAGCAAAGAAGAAAATATAAAAAAACGCTAATGGGATATATACCAGCAGCTGCAAAGATTTTCCGACATAACGAATGGATAGTTTAGTTCATGAAAACAGTTGTGAATACTCTAGAAATAATTATAGAGAGTGAGCCAAAAACATATACGCGTTTCGAATTATAATAACTTATTTCCTGTTTAGTGTAGGAAATAAATATAACCACCATCGGACAGATGAAAAAATAAGAATTTATTTACTATACTACAAATTTTCAGATTGAGTTCCTCTGGCTTCAATGTATCGGGATACCCGACGGTCGAAATCACTGATTACGTTCCGTAGAGTTTCACTGGGCATAGCAGCAATAATTCCACGCACTTCCTCCTTTATGTCAATGATACTATCTGGATTTACGCTAAAAATCTTATCTTTCATAAATCTAAAGCTAAAAATTTAAGGAAGACAGGTCTGTAGATCTCGGTGGCTATAGGAGGTCCTTATTCCTTGAAATGACCCGCCCAGGTAAACGAGATTTCAACCAGTCCATGGCATTTTCCTGGGCTGGTCATTTCAAGGAATGGAGACGTCCTGTGGCCACCAAGATCTCCAGACCTGTCTTTTTAAAATTTTTAGCTATGAGCTTTGAACTTAAATAAAAACAACTGTGGTAAAAGCAATTGAACAAGGCCGCTACGATTGATGCCCCCGCCAAATATATGTTAAGAATTGTAATCCGTTTTCTGCTAGAAGAAAGATGTAGTGTTGCTAAAATCCATCACAAAATGACCAAAATGTACGGGGACAACTGTATGAGTGAGGGTAGTGTTAAGAAATTACGTAAAAATTAAAAAAAGGACGAGCTGACGTCTTTGAAGAAGGATTAAACTTTCCAGAAAACAGATTACACTTAGTTACTCACATTTGGCTGGGCCATCGATCGTAGCAGTTATGTTCAATTGCTTTAACCTCGAACAATCGGGATGAATTCGTTTTAGCAATTATGTAGAAATAAGTAAGACTCTTCAGTACTTTTGGTAATATTATCACCCTCGGTCTAAGAATAACGTTCGTATTACCTTCTACTTTTGCAACACCACATACTAAGTATTTGTAAAAAACACATTGTAAATATTTGTATTTTTTTGAACTATTCATATGTGATCCAAAAGAATATTAAGTTGTTCATTCCATCTGTGTTTCCATTCATACTTCTAACTTCCTATTTTCTTCTACTCCAATCATTGCCTTTATAATTTTTTTGCTCTGTTGAGAAGTACATATTGAACATATGTTTACACATACCCATTTGATGTACAATAATTTGGAATATGACACTATTACGTCCAGTTTTCAGCCTAAGTTAACAACTGCAACTGCGCAGCAATTAAAGCGTGATCGCCAAATAAAAAGCACGAAAAAGGTTTGCGAGAAAGATCTCCCCGAAGAAAAAAGTATTACTGTACTCAGTTTAAAAACGATTCTTATTGACTAAGCCTACAAAGAAAATTATGCTCCACAGCAATCTGGAACAATCCTCCTTCATGTCTTCGTGATCTGTTTAGGAGCACGTCTGTTCTTCTTGCTCCAGGGCAGGGGTCACCAAACTACGGCCCGCGGGCCGAATCCGGCCCGCGACGTCAGTTCATCAGGCCCGTCGACGTTGAACTGACGTCGCTTCCTCGGCTCGTGGTAGCTCAGCCTACGCTCTGACGCTTTCGTTCTGGCTTGCAAGTATTGAACAGAATGATTATGCGGCCCGCGCTCGTCATTCTTTCAGTTATCAGGCCCACTGTGAAAAAAGTTTGGTGACCCCTGCTCCAGGGCTATCTACTTCGGAATGAGAAATTAGCCAGTCTTCGTTCGTTGAGCGTTTCTTCAAAATAAGAGCCCGGACTTGAATGAAGAGCAAGATCCAAATCAAAATTAAGAATGAGAGTGTGCCCAAGATCTGTCAGAGAGAAAGGCAAGAAACGATAGAGATGGAGCACGACATTGCTGGTGTAAATGCTGGAACAACAATGAAGCTAGGGGATTGGAAACGATCGGTGATCCACTACGGTTGTCTTTATGTGAATGTTACAATTCAATAGTGCGACGAAAGCTAGGTTTTAATTTCTAATCGCTAATGTTGATTTTTTTCTAAAATAATTTTGAATGTAACTATTATTTTTAAGAGCGGCACCAAGCCTGCACGCAATTCTAATCGTGAGCAAAATGCAATAGTGACCATTTGCTATGACGTAAATGTAAATGTTCAAACCGTCAAAATAAGGCGTTTTTGAAAATTATAGACATTCTTGCCGATAAAAGCATATGAAGTTAACCATCATAGTGGGTGGCAACAACAATGCTTTTTGGTAAGAAACTGACCTTTTCTTTTATCCTCCAAGTTTTATTTGTTCTATTATTCTGAACAAAGACCTGGATCGACGTCGAATAAACAATACGTATTGCCTGTTCGCCAGCTCTTAGAGTAATTTTGTTTCATAAATGTTAGTATATAAGTCATTGATGTTCTCCTCGGGGAACCTATAAAAGTGGATCTTCGTTTTGTTAAATCACAGGTCCCCAGCTGAACCCCACTGCCTTTTATGTGTCAGAAATATTATTAAGCTTTCGCTACTACGCGTGATGACGTTCACTGCTGCATCCCTACAATGTTGTCATTGGGTTCTTTTCCACAATATATACTTCTTGAGAGAAAAAAGACGAAACTAAACAAAACTCCAATCTGGGTTTATATCAAATAACGGCCGACAACAGATTTTGTTTATTACGGCCTCGTTCGTAGCTCTAATGCATTCTGCATGGACACATTTTTCATAATTGCCTTCAATTAACTATTTATTCATCAACACATACGGTATTTCGTTGAACTACTGGAGCATTTTTCTCACACTTTCTATTTCATGACTTCCCTGCCCGACGCTGCCTTGTCTTTATGCCTTAACAACTTCAGTATTTTCTACTCAATCAAAAAATCTATTCACTACATATGTCCTATGTCGCATCTACTAGTTTTCATCCATGTAATTGCGTTAATACAACCATTGCTTCCAAACATCTCATTTCTTATGCATTAACTTCAGTCTTTTCTCTACAGGATGCTCCTCTCTGTGCACAAAAGTTGGCACTGTGCAAATTTAGAGAAATATATTAAAAAAGGAAACAAAAAGCTGATAATAAAACTGTAGAATAATGGGTTCGAAAAATAAGGATACCGTGAAATGAAAGTAAGGTAAACTGGTCTTATGAGTGAAGAAGTAATTTTGTAGAAACAGTTCGAGAAACATCAAAATTGGCAGGATGATATCGAATAAAAACGAAGCATTGAATAAAAAAGTGATACCTGACCTTCAGCGTTTTCCATCCACTTTACCTTTTACCAATAACCTTCTGTCTAGATCTGTGAATGCTTTCTCTAGATCCTTAAATATTTTTCTCTGTCTTTTTTCTTTTCATCTTTAACTTCAAATTTGAAAAATACGCAACCCTACCTGGCATAAGTAAATCAGCCCTCATCCTGCTTTCCACTCATACTCTGTATTTCTACTGATTTTACCTATCAGTATTCTACAGTGCGTAATAACACATTTGTAGGATCTTGGTCCCTTCTACGTCAACCTGAAGCACTAGTTTAAGAAGAAATGAATCTTTAATCAACAACTGGGGTATGGAGCATCAAGTTTCTATACATGAGCTTACTTATGAGTTGCAGAGCGTTTTAGGCTTATAACCACCGATTTCTCAAGCTTCCAGTCAGATCAGGGCACTAAAGGGCTGTGAAAACCGGTTTCTGCGATACATTATATGTTAAAGTAGGAAATGCTCCCTTGATTAGTTCTAATAAAACATGGCAAATGAGGAAGAATGTTTCCTTAACCTAGAATTGCTTAGAACTTCACAGTAGCTGAGAAGTCTATGGTGTCACCCTAGACCTGGACTATTTGCAGGATAATTAAGAACGCTGGTATGATATCTGAGCTTCATCAGAAAATGCCTCTGAAATCACTTTAAACCAAGATAGCACGCCATTATCTTCGTTTCATGATTTTTAACCCCTCAAAACCAAAGCATGAATTTTGCTTAATATTTACTCAAAATTATTTTCAGAGTAGAATTAGTAAACTCGTGATGGTGTTTGCATTAGTGAAGTATTGTACAGTTCTACAATTCTGTGAATTAGCTTCGGTCATTTCATATGCAGGATAGTCCTGTAGTATACCGGGTGGGCCGAAAAAACTGAACACACCTTTAATTAAAAACTTTGATTGTTTGGTAACTCTTATCCTGCCTTGCTGCATATCAACCGAAAGCCTGTTAATTTTACCTTGAAGATAAAGTTTTGATATTATTGTGTACTGTAGAATGACTTCCCAGCGAGATAAACGAGTTGAGGTGTTTGCACTTCTTCGTAAGGGAATCAAAGTAAGTGAGGTCGCAAATCTGGTCTAGATGTCCCGTACAACCGTCTACGCAATCAGACATGCTGGCAGTGGTTGAAAGAGTGTTGTGGATCGAGACAGCTTGCGAGATACCATTCAAAGCAGTCCCTTGACATCCATGCGTCAACACGCCAGGAGGTTCGGGGTTGGAGCGGCCATAGTTGAACGAGCAGTCGCAGAGCTGGGAGGCAAGTCCCTTGTCATTGTTGAGAGGCCACTACTCACGCTAAGCATCTTGAACGTGGTCAGAGGCTCATGAATGATCTCAAGTCTGCTCCACCTGGTCGGGTGATCATCTTCTCAGACGAGTAAACTTAGACCGTCGTGTCGACCAGGTGAGAAACATTGAAGTCCGCACATTAAGGCCAAGGCCTGTCGCGTTCGCCACCCAAACATCACCGCCCTAAATCATCCGTTGACCGGGAGTGGATGACCATGAACACCGACTACGTAGTCAATACCTGCAAAATCTTCAGGTGCTGTCTCGAGGTTATCATCGCTGCCGACGGCAGTTATATTGAATAAAATTGAAGGTTAGACCGGTATTTTTATTGCCTGAAAATTTTACTCATTTTTGTCGAGGAGTTTATGAGACTTAGGTCAGAATTTAGGTTTAGGGTGTGTTCAGTTTTTTTTACTGCCCACCCGGTGCATGAACTAAATTCCTTGGGGATCGACCTCCAGAATGATTGTAACAAGCAGTGTTTGGAGAGTAAGTCAATGATATTTCAAGCTCAATGTAATTTCAAATTTGGCATTAATATTTTCCTCCTATGCTTATATGGATTCATAGTGCTCTTTAGCGTCACTGGTTCATTATCTGATGAGCATACCGCTCCACGAAACTTTCAACACTAAACTGCGAGAACTTCTGATAGTGCAACTGAATTACTCTAATTGTAGATTTTTTTCAGATTTCAAGGTGCTAGCAGTAGAAGCAGCTGTGTACGCGCTTGTGGGTGGGTGGATGATTTTTTGCTTGGTAATGATGAGAAGCTTTGCTGGCGCACTGACCTCACAACTGTCGGTGCGTTACGTGCCTACACCAATTCGCAACTTGGAGGAACTTGTACGGCATCCCAGCATGAAGGTTGTGCTTGAAACCCAGACTACATTCAGCGACTACGTCAGGGTGAGAATATTCATAAAAGTAATTTGATAACCAAATTAAATATTAGAAAATTGTTTTTGTAACACAGTACATCAGAATAACATAAACTTGCTATGACACAAGCCGTGCCAGAAATCAGACCATGGATTCAGGCTTGTTCATCTGATACTCTCTGGCACTTTGCAATTAACCTACCAGTGCAGTAATCATATTCAATTGGAAGCTGTTTCGGCTTATTTCCTTGCTTCAGTGTTTTACTATTGTGGCGTTATCAAAATATTAGGCTGTTAAAATTCCTATATTCTTACTCCAAAAATATTAGATCAATGGTTTTTACCGATGCTTGATTTTTCAGAAGTTTTATTTTCAGTTACACTAGTACCTCGGTTAACGACCACAATCCGTTCCTGAAAGCTGGTTGTTAACTGAACGTTCGTTAACCGAATCAATTTTTCCCATAAGAAACAATAGAAATAGAAATAATTGGTTCTCATCCCCAATGGATTCGCTACTATCAATAACATATAACGTATAAGTATGATTTTTAAATGAGAAATGCAATATAAAACTACTTTACCAGGAGTTTTTTTAATAAATCATAGATTTGTAGCACCTTCTCACAAATTAAAGCCTCACTGATGCTAGCACCTTCCAACTGTTTCTCATTTATATACACACGAAGCAACTTTTCTACTTTCTCAATTACCTGAGGCCTTTGGTTAGTTAAAGTACTCACTCTTTTAGCAACACTAGCTCCTTTGATTTGTTCCTTATTCTTTAAAATGGTCGATATTTTTGACTTCCTTATGTTGAATTCCACCGTGAGATCAGATACACGCATTCTATTTTAATGTTTAAAAATAATTTCTATATCTTAATTGTTGGCCTTTCCTTTTCATCACACTACTACTCTCGCTTTTAACCTTCTTTGAAGAAATTTGTGAGGGTTATATTATGCAAATAAAGCAATAAAAGAACACAAAAACACTGATGCAACTAGATAAAAACAGGCAACGTCCAACCGCAACAACGTCTCGAGTGCGACTGAGGTTGGGATGCCGCGTGGGTTCTTTGTCATGTTGTTCGTTATCCAAAAATTTGTTCGTTATCCAGAACAAACTTTTAGCGAAATTGTTGGTCGTTAACCGATTTGTTCGTTATCCAAGGCGTTTGCTAACTGAAGTTCCACTGTATTTTCGTTACGTTTCATCAGTTCTTGTATATGATATTGCAAAACGAAAAAAGGAATCATGACATGATCGTCTTTGGAGGGGCCCATACCTCCACACATAAATTAATTCAAAGTCTCAAATTTCGATGGTCTGCTTGAGTGAAGATATTAAACACAATACAAACTAGACACATTTGTTTTAAAGACTAGGGAAGCCAGTGCGAATTTGGGAAAAATTACACTGATAAGGTAACCCTAACTCTAGCTTGCTGAGACAAGTCGATTAAAATTTAATCCCTGGAATACCTGGTCACAACACTAGACTCCAAATCACAAAAACACAACTTTTTCACGTTCAACTCCGATATTTTCCTGAAGGCATTGCAATTTTTAAACCCATTATATGTCACAGAAATTTATTAACACTAGCAGATGAATCTTAAATCAGTATAAGAATTTAATACTCCTATGGGACCACTTCTTAATCTAACTGGCTGGCTGATGAAGCTCCCTCTTGTGTGTGAGCAGTTAACTAATTAATAATATCCGTCGAGGCATGCATTGGTGAACAAATTTACTGGTACCAAAGCCCTGTCAACTTGTAATGACTTATAGCTCCCGTTAGCAAGTCGAAGCGTCTTTCAGATAAAATTGTTATAGCTTCACCAGTTTCGAAATTTTCTAAAAAAAGAACGTGCCATGAATTTTTGAGAAACTTATGCCACTCACATAAACGTGACCATCTGTACAAAACTCAGTTTCCTAAGTCCACATGAATTAACTTGACCCGACAGCCTAGCTTCACAGATACTCACTGAAACAGCCGGAAAATTCAATAAACCCTTAGCAAACATCTTCAATCGATCACTTGAAACTGGAATTGTTTCACAGGATTGGAAGCAGGCAAATGTAATTCCCATTTTCAAGAAGGTAACAAACAACTACCAATAACTATTGTCTAATCAGGCTTATATTTGTTATTAGTAAAACAGTAAAAAGTTTACTCGACGCCTGCATAACAAAACACCTCCGAGCCCAAAACCTGATTACTGACACCCAGCACGGATTCAGAGAAAAACGTAGATGTCTTAAAAACCCCCTCTACTTGCTGGGAGCAGTCAACTGCATATACGACTGTACAAAAAATTTAGACTTTATATACCTCGACTTTTAAAGGTCCTCCGACAAAGTCCCTCACGTAAGACTTGTGGCCGAAGTGGAAAGGGATGGAATACAAGGCGAAACTGACTCACTGGTTACACTCCACGAGTGATGATTCACGATCAAGCCCGTGGTTAAAATCTCTTTTCAAACCGTCTTCTCTTCATCATTCACATCAACGATCTCTACGTCGGAATCAACAAATTCGCTGACGACCCGGAACCATGTTACAGAGCGCTCGTCGAAAGAGATATAGTAACTATTCGATCGGACTTTAATCGTTTACAACAATGGACCGAAACCTGGTAAATGAACTTCAACCTAAACCCTTTAGCGACGAAAAGGACCATACGGTCCCCTTTTACGGTCTTTGGGAGAATTGTTCTAATAATTAAACAGTGAGCAATATGAGTGAGCAATAGGTTCAAACGCGGCGGCATGTTACAGCGTCGTTCTTTTGGCTGCCTGGCTCTCAGCGTGCTTCATTGCATCAGTGTACAGACGGTCTTTGTGAGCTTAAACGTAGAAACTAGAAAAAGAAATTGGTCGCTAAAGGGTTAATCAATGTTCAGCCATTCACGTCGATACAAATAATTGGCGTTTCCAACACTAGATGAATAACACTCTAATTGAAGTAGAACAGCAACAAAGCTATCGAAGCATCAGTCTCACTGGAAATCTGATGCATGACAAACAAGTGGGAAAAACGTTAGAAATGCGAGCAGGGGCCTTGGTTTCATTACAAGAAACTTTGAGTACAAATCAAAGAAAATCATCTTACCGCTTTATAAAACGCTAATAGTAATATCCAGTGCAACCCTGGTCTCCTACCCAACGAAGAGACATTAACAAAGCAACCCTAATACTACAACTAGAGAACTGAGAAAGAAGTTTGTTGAGGGATATACGACCATGTATCGTGAAATGATAAGACCTAAGTTCCTAGCTCAGTTCTCTAGTTCTATTGGTAGGGTTTTCATCAATGACTGCTTGTGATTCCTCAGAATTGAGTCCTTTGGAGAGTCCTTTTCTTGGTTCGACCTTTAGATTGAAGTTATTCTTTTTGAAACGTCAAAACATCTTCTACAGGTCTTTTTATCATTTACATAAATGTCTGTGAGTGATCTTGGTGCAGAAATTGCTGTATTCCCCTTTGGAAATTCATACAGTGAAATATAACTAACGGGTTCTTTACTTGGACTGTACATTTGGGTCCACAATAGTTATTTATTATAATAATTTTAACAAAATCTGAAAGAAAAAACATTCTTTTGGTGATTTACGTGGCTACACATACGCAATTTATGAGTTAAAAGGATGTGATGATGCCCTAAAATTGTAACTCAAAAATGGACAGAAGTTTCGTTACAACCTGATATTGGGGTAATAGTTAACAGGTAAAACATTCACAGAAATTCGCTAAAAATCATGTACTTTGGACGACTTTCAAGTCACCAGTACATTTCTCTTATCAATTTCCAGTAGTTTTCTCTCATCAGGCTTGCATGTTAGTGCAGCACATTGACGTGACTCGCTCTAAGGTCTTTTAAGATCTAGTTAAATTTTCAGATTTGTGAGTAAAGTATTCTTCGGAATAACATGGTAACACAAAGCGGTTTTGTCGGTGTTGTGTATATCCAGAAAAATTTTTAAGCCCTTTCTTCAGTCTCTAGCTCTCCAATAATCCTCACTCTGGGGTCTACACTTGCCTTCTGTCCATGTGTTCTTTTGTAGTTTATATTGTTATGTTTCTTCCACCGGAGAAGCTACCCATCAGTTGCTTCAAAATCATTGTAACCAAACATAGTAGCGATTTCTTCAGTTTTTTCATGAGCATATACCCATTTTTACACACAGAATGTGCTGGTACTATTGAAAACCATATTTTTAATGATTTTCAACGCTAATTTTTTCCTATTTTTTATCCTTTTCATGGCTTTAATCCTTGTTAAACTTTTAAATTGCTCTCGAAGCATACTTTCATTTTTCAGTAATTCAACTTCTGACATTTTGAAGATTCTTAGATAGTCTGCTAATCTACGCCCGATGTATGTATATGTAATTGATGGCTGAGTTAGTCTTAAGCATTTTATTTTGTGAGGAAGGTCAAGTTTCAATTTTAGTAGGAAACTACACTATATTTACACCTAGGCATTATAGAAGGGAACATTTACATCGTATAAAACCAAGGAATGAGTAACGGGTGAACCTATTGAAGCATTACCACACTATTCAAGTAACCTAGCGTATTGTGGGCGTCTTCAAATGGTATCACAAGGTATTCATTTTTCGAAAATTTAACACATCTGTGAATTTCAAAATTTCTTATTCACGGGAAAGTGTTTTTATGCTACTGTCGCTGATGATGTAATTGTACCTATAGAACAAAATGCACAACTTCAGCTATTGGTTTATAAAGAGTGAAATATCAGTTTGTGCAATTATATGTTTACAAAGAGTGAAATGTCAGTTACCGTAATTATTGGTTACTAAAGAGCGAAATATCAGTAGTTGCAACTATTAGTTTATAAACAAAGAAACATTAGTTATCCTTCCCCTAAAATTTTTACATATTCCATTATGAAGCTTTGAACTGTTTTGTTTTTATTTCCGATCTTTCATAAACAATTGTATCGTATTTCAATTCTGTTTGTGTATACCTTTTTTCAATTTTTCTTCCGAAAATGTGGCTGATTATAAGTGTTTATATGAAGCCCAAGGCAAATTCTCATTAAGAAGATTTTTCCGTGGTCGTAGTTGGCTGCTGGTCATATAAACTACTAGTGATATTAAACAAAGAAAATTATACACACTGGCCGATAGTAAAACTTCCCGAAGCCCACTGTATTTTGGTATGACGTCACGCAATACTTGACCTAGAAAGCTAGATTAAATCCTTCGTACCAACAATTTCTAAGATAAGCCTCTTATTCAGCTGTTCATATTAATGCTGAAGAGCACAATGTTCGTGTTTCTGATGGAGATTTCAAGCTCTTGACAATGCAATCAATGAAAGTCGTGAAATTTCAAAATCACAGCACATTTTTAAAAAAAGCTAACTTTGTAAACCGCAATTTTTTCATACTACATTATTGTAGTAAATAGAATAGAATAGAATGAGGCTATAGGAACGAACCTTCTGGCCCATTCTTGGGTCGGATAATTACTTCGATAATTATTCGGTTGCTTACCCAAGTCCCATGCCGTATTTCTAGCCGCGTCAACCATGTCGGCAACGGGATTCGAACCCGGGTCTTTCCGCTCGCAAGCAGATTCGCTCACCAGTCGACCAAGCTGGTGATGAGTTCCGATGAGACGAATTGCAACCTGGTAAATTAGTTAGCTACAAGCGCTAAAGTGTTTTGTTTCGTGTATGCTCTTTTCTTTCATTACAAACTACTCTTTGCTCTAAACAGACCACCAAGGAAGGTCCGTTTGGTGAGCTGAGTACGTTCTACGACAAAGGTCGCGTGAAGGAGGTGACATCGCTTGAATTCCCAAAGACAATGCTGGATGAAGTCAGCAGCGGCGAGTATGTATTGCTCACCGACGAATTAACTCTACTCCGGTTACTCTCACTTGAGTTCTCGAAAACAGGTGATGAGCAAAAGGACCAGCTTATAATTTTCTATTTACTTCTATGACTTTATTCTACTTTATTACGAGCCCTGATTCAATCCTCTACTCTTGAGTCCTGTCTAACGAATATGAGTCATTATTATTTACCGTCCACTCGCACAACCTTTTCCTATTATTTTACACCCAATCTATTGTTTGTACAAGCCTAGTCCAGCTTTAATTTTATCATAAGTGCTATATTTTCTCCCTCTGTCTTTGTTACAATCACGAAACATAATGTTTTTCAATTTATTTAGCTTTTTACGATACTTTCACCTATAGTTAGAGTTTTTATTAAATTGTTGCGTGTCATACGTTGTAATTGTTTTTATTTTTATATGGAGAATTCAATCGTACGGTCAATCCTTAAGCCCCATGTCTGATGATATATTTACTTAAACTCGAAAAACTCGAAATTTTATTCATAGTTTTTAGATTTAATTGTTCGTGTTAGAAAGACTAATAGTATGAAACAACCAATCATCAATCTTTGAAAAAATTCGAAATCTTATTCGTATATTTTGTTACATCATGATTAATTGAAACTAACAAATTCGAAGTTGTAGCTGACTAAAAAATATCGAAGAATTCTTTATATTGTAAGCACAATACTTTAAAATCCGGGTTAGAAACTAGAACGCATGTAGAGTAACAAAATTGATTCAATTAACACAAAATATTACGTCAGGACACCAAATGTAATTATGATAAGTGAGCAAACGAATTAATTCCCTTAACACGTTGCCTCCGATTGCCTGGCTGGTGTAAATCTTCACTTTGTACATATTATTACTAGAAGGCACTGTAAAATTTACAGAACCTAACTTAAGTTGCCCACATGCGTACCCCTTCGGAGTCAACGTGTTAACCTTGAGGAATTTCAATTGAAACTTCTAGCAGTAACGATTTGATGTATTATAGCTAAAAAATAATTTCGAATAGCATACTCTTCCATAAAACAGCACGAAATCTGGTATTACCTTTAGTCCACAAGTGATATTTTACAATAAAAATTTCACTTAGAAGGTTGTCTTAAAAGTCAGTTTATTGATTTATTCATAATTTATAATTTGTATTGTTCAGAGGATAATGTTCAGAGACAAAAGTTGCGAAATTATTCGGATGTATGGTGGAAATGATCAAGTGAACTCGTCTGCAGTTCTGTCATTACTCAATCTCGTTGATGGGGCCATTATGCATAATGTTTTTCAGATTTATTATGATCTATGCAAATAAGCCTTAAGAGCTATTTAAATTACTAATTCAATTTCAAGTGGCTTCAACCATGAGTGTATTGATTTTCGGCTGACGACTCTATCATGCTGGGTATAGATATGATAAGACTTCGTAGGTTGTTTGAATAAATACTACAAATTTATTCTTAATGGATCAATGTTCAAAATCTATGGCTTTGGTTTTATTCACGAGTTTGAAAAACACACGGAAACTTTCCGGAGCGCTTTAGTCTCGCTGATATTTACATGTTCGTATTACAATCTGTTGCAGGAATTTGCTCTTACTACCTAGCCGAGGACAGGTTCAAACCTTGGCTTCTCTCCTTCATCGGCTCTAAGAACCATCCTCTAGTACCCGCCATGTCTGACAAGTGAGCCTTTAAATTTAGAAACTGGACCTTACATCAAGTGATTCAAGTGCATAACTGGAATTTTTCTTTTTCTTTTAGATTTTAAAATTTATGTCATGGTCATTCTTTGCTAGATTTACACTACAGTAGAAGCTCGGTTAACAAATACAATATCTTCTGTGACAGAACTCATTTACAGAAATACAAGCAAACTAAATAAATAATTCCCGTCGAAATTAATAAAAAATCTTTTAATTCATTCCCATAAAATAAAATATTAGTTTAAAACAAAAATTATGAGTTTTACTATTTTTATTAGGTTTTATTAAAGACACACGGACAAAATAAGACAGAACAAAAAAAACAATAAGCAAGTCGTTGTTCCTGAAATGACGTTTATGCTGTCATCGCTAAAGTTGTTATTGATCGACAGTGTTATTCAGAAAATATATTATGATTCCTTATTTACTGAGTTTTTATTTACTTCGGGTACCATTATACTGTAGATGATAATTATATACTAAAAATATTAGGTTGTTCGAAAAACAATAGCCGATTTCAGAACATTTTGGAAAAATGGAACGCTAATTATTTTTCAGTTAATTAGAGTATGATCCATCAATCTACTAGATCATTTATGTCTCGATGATCACAATCTTTGACTTTAAATACTCTAGAAATACTTGAACGCAGATGCCACCTCTTCTTTGAATGCGGAAGTTTTATTTTTTAAAAAAGTGTCTAGATTCTTAAAAAAAGTATTACGTGAGTGAAAGATTCGGAGAATAAGACGGATGTGTTGAAGTCTCATTTTCCCAGTCTGTGTTTCTGCAGCTTCATCCTGACAAGACGTGGCGGCAAAATGTCGTGGAGCAGAATTAATCTACGCGGATTATTCACCAGTGCCGATCTTCTTTTCACAAGTGAACATGCATTTCTTCGAGTTGATTGCAGTAAACCTTTGCTGTGATTCTCTGATTCGTTATCAGAAATTTGCAATGGACACCACTATTTATGGACCACCAAATTGATACCAAAACCATCTGTTGATGCAGCCTTGGTTTTGAAAAATTTCGTTTTGTGGCTCAACTCGATCAAGCAATTGACCTGATTGTGTACGGTTCTCATGAACGATCTACTTTTCGTCTCAAGTGACCATTCGATCAAGGAATGATCAGCGTTATATCGTAAAAAAGGGCACTAAACACACTTCAATACACCTAGCTTTATGATTTTCATTGAGCTGTTACGGTAAACTTGAAAGCTCCATAAATGGGTCCCAATTTTTCGAGTGTTATGAACTTACAAAGGGGCTTCAGATGGTCTGACATCGTTGAATTACTGACAAAAAGTTCCTTACATATTTCTCTAACACTTTTCTATTAGTTTTACTTAATAATTGCTTCCAAATGTTCCTTGGGGCATCATCATTACGGAATTTCTGAAGCCATCTCCGTGGTGTGCGATCACTTGTGTACCCCTCACTCCCGCGCTCTGGAGATATTGACAGCGGTTTGGGAAGCATGTCAACCAATCTTAAACTCGTGCAATAAAAGTAAACGAAAATTTACTATTTTTTTTATTCAGTTTAAGTACTTCAGTTCAGTTCAGTTTCAGTACTTTTATGCTTTAACAACGTTATTCAGAAGAAACAGGTATAAATGATTAAAGCTGCACTATAAATTAATCTGTCCGGTGAAATTTACCCACAGTACAAAAAATACCCTAATAAAATTGACTTTCAAAATAGTAGTCCGGAAACGGACAGTATCTTTCGAACAGTCTAATAATTCATTAATTACTTTATTCCAATTGTATGTACTCGTAGTTTATATTACTTTTTATTTTTTTTTGTGGAAGCTCAGTCAGTGATCAAGAGGCTGTTGCCGATTCAAATCTCAGATCGTGTTATTTGACAGAGATTTCGCCTGTTACCAGGCAAAAAAAATCGGCTCTCAAAACGACTCGTTAATCGAAATACTCGTATATATGTAGAGCTACTTATTAACTGAGAGTTCACTGTATCAGTTAGATAAGCAAGAGCCTTATAAACTTTTCACAACCACTAAAACCATAGCTTTAGTTATAATTATATATGTAAAATAGTTTGTGTCATTCATATTTTGGACATTACTTGGCAAAATTAAGCTCAGTGAAGTTGAAAAATTATATGCAGTCACAAGAACTAAAAAATAAGGTTGTAGAGTCGTAGTTGGACAAAAATTCATACAAAAAGTCAGAGTAGGAGTTGAACTTTCTAACGATTCAGAAGTCGGAATTGAACTTTCTGAAGTCTCTGAATTTGGAGTTAAATTTTCTAAATATTCAAGAGTCGGAGTCGGACTCTAAAAGTTCAGGATTTGGAGTAGGAGTCGAAGGATTGAACTTCCAACTTCCTGGTGTTGCTGAACAGGAAGGACTTGCTGATTTTCTTACGAACTCTTTTTGAATTGATCCAACAAAATTTCACCGCATTTTTACTGCATTATTTTAAAAATACACATATAATCATTAGAAGAACTTATGAATTTTAGGATGTATGTGGAGATACAGATGTAAACACAAAAACTTGCTTCCACAACTGCTTTAGAGGAGAGGAAAAGGGCAAACGGCAGAGAGCTTAAATATTCGAGTGTATCATACATGGTCAGCGGAAAAATAACAAGTGTTAGAGACATTTTTCCATGATTCAACTAAAATTTGATATTTTCCAGTTGTATTTATCTTTTCGAATCATTGTGTGTCTATGCATCAATTTAGAAACTCCCATTCTTAGAGCAAAATCTAAATTTTTGTAATTGGTATCGATAATATTTTATCCAGTACAGCAGTACATACTTTGAATCTAATGACCATGTAGAACACATCTCACTTTCTGGTGTGAGATCTTTCACTTTTACACTACTTAATGCTTTACTGCTAGTACCTGTACAATATGCATTGCACTCTTCTGTCACACAACGAGAGCTTCAAGTCCTATAGTTTATTGCACTAATAGTAATTTATCTGAAAAAACAGAATAAAAAGCTTTCAAAAATGAGAAACTATATCTCAATCGAATGTGGATAATTTTCAGTTTTCGACATTCTTTTGGCTGATATAGTCTTAAATTTTTTGCTTTAGTATCGTTACTAGAGTAAGTTTTATCATAATAAGTTAAGTTAATAAGTTAATAATTGTCACACTTCACTGAAAGTGAAAACTGAAACCGTATTTTGACGTACGTGGACATGAATTTCTTAGAAAGAAATTCGTATACGTACTCCCTAAATAAATGGGCATTGAAATTTTGTTTGAATGATATAGATATTTTGAGAAAACGTTAGACTCGAGACTGTGTTCATCAAATAAACTACAGATTCTGAAACGATGATACAGTATCTTTAAACGAATACAAGTGTTATTAGTCTTTCTAGTTGGGTCAATTGAATTGAAAATCAACTTACAGTTAACAAATAAATTTATTCTCACCTTATAAATTTAGGATGCTTTGGTTTTAGATGTGTTCTTCGTCATCTGATTACTCGTTTTTCACGTTCTACTCGACAAAAATTTTGATGTTAACGCCACGTGCTGCTCCTACGGCAAATTATCTAGTGCGCCTTTCGTCAGCTGCTAGAAAATCTTCGAAAAATGTTTCAGTTTCAATAAATTTTCTTTCCTGATGCATCTGATGTAATCCGTGTTCCATTTTCCATAAATAATTGGTTTATAATTCCATTATAATTGGTTTTTCTTTCATGTAATGAAAGAAACAAAAGTACTATGAAATTGCGCTGTCAATTGTTATAAGCCTAGTTTGGGCTCATTATTCTGCTATCAACATTGCACCCATATAGTGACCATGTTTACTGACTGCGCTTAATGGCTAGAATTTTTTTAATTTATCATATATCTTCAACAAAACTGATTAAATTCACCGTAGGTTGAACAATGCAGTGGATACACAAGAAGTACACATGCTGTCAGTGAGCTCGCAAAAAACTTTACGATATCCATGCGTGAGGAAAGCATTATACAGTAAGTAGTATGAGCTGCTCGCACGCGTCTGCATGCATTATCGACAAAATTGGGGTACAACACTTTTTTTATTCTTCGTTCAAGGAAAAAGTGTGTAAAGATATGTAAAAAGTGTTCAAATTATCTTTAAACACTTATTATGTTGAAAATCAGTACACCTTAATTTTGAGCTCGAGATATGCAGACACTCAGGAGTGATGACGTAGGAACATCTAAAAGTGGGTGGACGCTAATTTTACACATATGCTGTTGCCTTCAACTTTATGTTATTTTTAAATAAATCCTCTCTCTCTCTCTCTACATATATATATATATATATATATATATATATATATATATATATATATATATATATATATATATATATATATATATATATGTATATTTACTTTTCCCATGTTTATTATCATATATTGGCAATTTTCATTTTTCTCAGAATCATGTCAATTGTGGAGAGCGGGCTGTACATGCGTTGGCTCATGGAGGAGATACCCAACGCGACTTCTTGCAATTCCCAAGCCTCCACCATGTCCGTCAGTGAGCCCTACGATATGCAGGGACTCTGGGTGAGACTGTTCGGCGTTAAAATTCTAATATTCTTTGCAAAACACTTCGCTTTGAACAGTGTAGTGAGGTGAAAATTTTCTCTCATATCGCTTTTTTAGGATGACATATATATTGAAGTTCACGTATGTTTGTGCTCTGGTGGAATACGTGAACGAAGCTGGAATCGGGATGTCAACATCATATAAAGGGTGTTCAATAATTATTGTTTCATGGAAATGTAAAATCCGTTATTTACACCAACATTCCACCATATTTATAATTTTTTATATGAACAAAATCATATATTTCCCAGGTATAATATTTATTATAATAGTTGAAGATTTAGACAAAAGATTAGCTTTTTTAGAATTGCATAAGGGGAATATTTCCAACGGATATTACTGAAATTGTGAAAATTAGCAGAAGCTCGTCTGAAGAACTTTGAAACGATTTAAAGAGACTGGACAAGTGAAGAATAATCTTGGACGAGGTCTTCTGTGAACTGTCAGAACCTCAAAACAGATAAAATCCACCAAAGAAAATATCAGAATAAAAACAAAAAGATCTCTTAGAAATCTGGAAAAAGACGGGAACAAAAAGAGAGAGGCGTGAAGGACATGTTAAGTAATTAATGATATTCTAGACTTTACTCGACCATCGATCTAATGATATCTTCCATTGATTAGTTCTTGCAGTATTGTATATATGTTAGGAATGAAAAAGATGCTAGCGATCCTAGGTTTTATCGCAATTCAGCCTCATGAGAGGTTGCAAAATATCAGATTGGCTGTTGCATTGGAGTCGAGTTTTACTGACAATTATTACACTTTGTGTTTACGACTTTCAGCAATAGGTGACAGATGACACCTATTGCTAATTCCATTCAGATGACTATTATTGGTGTTTGTGACTAATTTTTACAACTCTTTCATCTGTATGTTTTCCTCCCACAGGGTGTGTTCGTACTGCTGACATGCGGGTTGTCTCTAGCAGTTGTCGTCTTTGTCTATGAAGTTATGAACCCCAAGCATCAGAACCTGCTACTGTTAAAGTCCCACAGGATAGCTGAGTGAAGACAAGACATTCTTTGCTTATTATTAGTAGAAATTTCAGATTTAATATCTCTCATGATGTCCGAGTAAAAAGGTTATTGAACTGATAAGCATAGGAAGTATCTCTATCCAACTATAATATCATTCTCTGTTTCCATAGAATGCCTAGCTGTCAAAAATGCGTATTGAACTTCAAATAGTAAGCGACTGTTACTACTCTGACGGTAAAAGGATATAAAAGTGCAAAAAAGACATACCAGTGAAAACTCGTTTCCGTAGTAATTATTGGCCACTTTTGAATTTCTCACGTGGATTAAAACTTCTTCGGACGTATGACAAAAAAACCATTTTATTCTGCATTTTCAGCAGGGTTTCCATTAATAAAAATCAAATAAAATTCCTATAACAGTCGTCAAGATTTTCTCGATCCTATGGATCATAACTCACGTGAAATCTAAGGATTAATTCAGTCAATAAAATAATAAATCGCGTTTTAATTAATATCCATCATTTCATTGCAAATTTTCAACTCCTATTTGTGTAAAATTGGTGCGAAGCCGAAGCAATTTTTACGGCTTCGTTCCAAAAATTAAAATATGTTGGAAATTCTTTGAAACCCTATTGATTAATATGGAGCCCTAAAACCTATTTTTAGGGAATTGATTCTTCATCGTACTGTTCAGAACTTTTAACAAAATGAGAATAATAGGTTTTAGATGGGTCCATTTGGTGCAACGTGGCAGAAGATTAGTCCACAGCTCATCTACTGCAACAAACTCAGATGTTAGAGATCCTGTTTCGGGAATGAAGGAGATGACGCTCGTTTCATAAAATAAGAGACGTTTGAATTTAGGCTCTTGATTGAAATTTAATTGAAAGATTTGTGTTAAGTAAGAGCAAAGGAAGTTAGATGCGGGATATTTGGAGTTTATAGTCGAAGGACATAAAGAGATTGAACTAGTGAGTGGATCATGTTCAAATTTTGTAACAGAGAACAATTTGACGGTGCAATACCGATGACAGTCAAAGTGAAGCTGGAGAATAAATCTTAGTGGATGCAGTTTGGTGAATATATATGTACGTCTTGACAAATTGAACTTTTTAATATTTAATTGTACAAAATTTCCAAAATGAAAATGAGTTGCATGCTGTTATAGTAAACAAGAGACGCATAACAAAAACTAAAATAAATTTAGCATTACGTATTGCACTGTCTGGGACTATAGCTACAACCGTAGGATAAATGACGAGGTCGTGGGAGTTGATTTTATTAGAGCCCTGATCTGAGAACAAGAATACGATTTAGACTGAAAAAAGTAGTTATGGTAAGATTAAAAATACAATATTAATTTAAATAAACACTAATGGCAGCAGAAAATAGTAAATTTGCTAAAAGACTAATTGAAATATTCTTAGCAAAAATTGGCACGCATGGCCATCGTTCCAATACGCAGGTACTGAAATACTAGTTGAACACAATAATAGCCGCTAAAAGCAGAAGCAAAATACTGACGACACAACAATACTTCTTTACATAAACTCTAGTGACAGCTGAAATAAGATGGCTTGAATGACCATGTTTTAATGCACATTTGCTGAAAGACTAATTGAAATAATACTTTAATAATAATTAAATAATAATAATCACTAGTTCAACCTCTCTATGTCCTTCGACTATAAACTCTGTATGGCCATCTTTTCAGTATGCATGTACTAAAATAGTGGTTGAACACAATATGTAATAGCAGCTAAAGCTGAACTAAAATACTGGCTGCTGGACTGAACTAGAGATTGTTGCTACATATGCATAGAAACCAATGACTACTATAAACACGACGTGCACGGCCATATACCTGACTACGCTAGCGGAGGCCATTGCATTCTTAGTAACATAACATTTTCTATTGAACAAATTGATCAAAAATTACTTCTTCAAAGCAATAGAAGGGATAATAAGGTTTTACAGTGAATTTTAAATCGTTTAAAGCATTGTAATGCTTTGAAATATCAACTTTAGCCGGACTTAACATGTATTATTGTATGAGCTTAGAGGCCACTTCATAGAAATCTGAGTTGGTGCAGTTTTAGACTTTACAAAATGAATTATGGTTGAAACTTTTTCAATGCAAACAAACAAACATACAAACATTCACGTAAATAAACAAACAGATATAGAAGCAAAAACCCATCAAACTGCAGCGATTAGTCAGCCAACCGGGCCTTCTTGACAAAGGTCTGAAGAAGGACTGCATTCTTCTGCTAGTCTTTCTCTGAGGGGTTGACAGCAAATTTGAGGGGTTGACAGCAAATTGATAAAAATTGATTGATTGAAAATACGCAGTGGGGAACACACAGTGGGCTTGTTTTCGACAACACGGACAGGCTGCACTCACTGAAGTCGGTCATGAACAAACACACAAGCCTTTCTTTCGATCTTGAAATAATCAAGTTCTAATACTGCTTCTGCAGGTTACGTTCAGGTTTGAAAACATCAAATGAAATAATCTTATCCTTCTGAAGAAATACCTCAGTTATTGGTCTTCAACTTATGCCGGGCGGGGTGCAGGTTTTGGAGATGGCAGCCATGAAGCAGGCACATTGAAGATACTGGGAGGGATTTCAGGTAGCATAGAACCACCATGCAATTTGATCAAAGGTGGGTCAGCACACCAGTGTATCTCACAAATGAAAAACTTGTCTGGATCAACAACAAAGTTTTCACGAGGTGGAATAACATCAAGCCACTTCTGTCTCTCAGACTGCTCTTTCGGAAGACGAAACACACGGCGCCTATTCTCCTTATTGTAATTACCCCTACAGTTCACAACCCCACACTTGTTCGACATTTTTAATACATATAATTAGCAATAAACTTTGTAAACAAACAGTATACACTTAGAAATGCAGCCATGTGCCTCGAAATAAACAACAATGTCCGATTCAAAACGAGCGACAGACTACGACAATGTTCGCACTGTGGCAGATGGTGGATAACTGAGCTCACTCAGCTCCGTGAACTGGCCTTCGCTAGCGTAGTCGGGTATATGGCCGTGCACGTCCTGTTTATAGTAGTCCATGATAAAAACATAACTTTTTATTAACATACACTAGCACGAAAAGGAGGTAAGACACTTCAGAAAATGGTGTACTATATGTAAACACCCTGAACTATGCTGTCATGCTCTGTACTTCTATGACTTTACTGAGCAAGTAATATGAGCACCTATGTTCGCAGTGTATCACAACTACACTGATGCAGTAAGTTCATAGATTAAATGAATCAGATGGGTTGATCACTGCTCAGTATCACTAGTTGCTCTAGGTAGTAAAAACACAAAACCCTTGTGTTCACAGTGTAACTGAGTATGAAACGCTGAATTGAGATGTACTGAAGTCATTGAACACATTCTAGTAGCATACTTAATTAAGAAACATAGAAATTATTGATCACATTATAATACTGCTGGTATCAACAGACCTCTGACTCCAAGTGTAATCACGATTACATTCAAAGCTTTATATATAATATCTTACATTTTTGGCTTGGTGGGGACTTGACACTGTTTTAATGCGTAGCACCTGTGTACTGAAACTAGTGATACCCACCAGATTGGCCGACTGGTGGGGGTACCCGCTTGCTATGCTGGAGGCCCGGGTTCTGTCCCGTAAGCCACACGGTCTGTTTGCGTTAGATCATTGGCAACTTCATATGTTACTCTAGCAGATGCTACGCTGGGCCCTTAACGTAAGCCATACCTCAACTACGCTCCTCGACACGTCCGTACGAGCCTCCACTTCAAATTGCAGCTCAGAGGACGGGGATCTCGCTTGAAGCATCACTTCTACTGTTAAGATCTTATCGATAAGCACCATCACCATTGATAAGATGTAAACATTCAGAATTTAGAACTCAATGTATACTTACTGTATACTCTACTGGAAATAAAGTTTATTTATTTATTTATTTGTTCATCGTTACGCGGCTGCCACGCTAAGCCCAACACCAAGCGTTCTTGTGATCCGTCTTCGGAACGTTGCCAGATAGCGCTAAATTTACCTTGAGTTTTAAATTTCTTTTATATTTATTTCATTTACCTTTAAGTTTAAATTCCTTGAATGTATATTTTTTACATCCTAACTGCCTGGTCAGGACATGTCTTCTGTTTTCAGATCTCGCCACACCGCAACGCGTCCTGGCCCGCAATCAACCATAGATAAATATTGGCGTCCTCTATAATGCGTGAAATTAATAGCCAAACGTCGCCAACTGTATTTTATGCTAACTTCTCCCGTTTCGCATGTTAATAGGGCAGGATCTATTGACTGACATCGGTCGCGTCTTTTCACCATTCTTTTCACGTCCTATCGTGAAATATTTGTATCCATTTTTCTAGCTAAATAAAGGGTCCCATCAACCCCAACGTGGTGTTTATTATGCACCTCTACTATATTCGTGTAAGCACTAGAGCGCACCTGCTCAGGCACGTTGATAGCGTTACTACCTACTTCGAATCTATACAGCCATCTCTTTCTTTACTCGAGTTAGCACGTCCGCTTCATTCTTTCCGGTAGGTACTAGCGAAACCTCAATTTTTAGTCCAAACTCAACCATCATTTCTTCCAGATTTCTCAGCCTTCGTTTAATGAGCATTTCCGCGGCTCCTTTCGTGTAAACGTGATCCTTTGCTCTAACAATAGATTGCAGCCACGCCACAACGGTTACAGAATTGATTCTTAACTCTATCGAGGTCAAGCCCCACTTCGGTGCTAAGTTCATCCCCTTCAACACTGCCTCCAACTCTGTGACGTTGATATGACTGAAATCCTCCTTCAATCTGAGCTATGTTACATCTTCAACGGCCTTGCCATTAATTTCTAACACCGCTGCGAGCGCGATTTTACTTGCGTACGACCATACCACTCCATGCTGAACATCGGGCACTGATCTCCTTCCTTTTACTGGGTCCTCTACATACTTTTACTCTTTCAATTACTTCCCTAATCATGGACATTGCATGTTCTCCTACAAAGTCTTCCCAGTGCGATCCTTCGACCCTTATTTTAATGCACCTACAGGCGACGCACAATGATCCGAACATGGGGTAGTGCCCACTAACGTCCCGCAAGCGGAAAATAACGCCTAAGCTTGTAAGCATATAGGCAACTTCCGTTATTTCATTGCCTCTGTGAAACACTAGTTTCATTTCGACCTAAGACTGCCTTTCCATTCAGCACTCCCGGTGCTTTCGTTATCAACCCGAATTTATTGAGGTGGCTGACTACTTCTGTAACTAACACTTTCGTCTCATCAACGAGAATATCTTCGATATACGAGCCGTGTCTCGTTTTAAATAGTTTCATCTATGCTCAACACTACAAAATTTTGACATGACGCAGGGTGCAGAGTTCAATCCGAAACCTAGGCTGGTAAAGCAGAACGTTTGTCCTTTATATTTTCCTTACTGACAGCACCACAGTTCCTCATGAACCCTCAATTGCAAGTAAGCTACTTTCAGGTCCATTATTGACATGTTTTCGCCCGTGCGTCGCCATTTGCATAATGTCTCGTCACATCAATCGATTACATCATCAACATTCGCATTTAGAAAATCCAACACTGGCCTCATCTTGTTCTTTGTTGACTGTTCTTCAGCCATCGTCGCGAGAATACCAGCATCGACCACTTCTTTCGACGGTAAAATAATACCTTCTGTAACACACCTGTCAATTTCCTTTTCGAACTCTTTTTCGCACGCGTTAGCGTCCCTTCATTACAACTTACTTTGGTGTGCAACATAACGGGTTGATCATTCTTCCAAGACCCCTTTACTGTCCAATGCTCTCCATTAAATTCAGTATTAAGGTCTGAGTCATCAACAACTAAACAGCCTTGTACTCATTTTTTCTTAGGGACCTGCTCTAAAACCTGGAATGCTCTTTTTGGCTTTAGTTGAACCCAAAACCACCTTCCCGCGCTTATACATTACTCCGCCAGCCAGTCAATGACGTCAGTACCAAGCACTACATCCACACCGTCAATCTTCCGGTCAGACACTACGGATCTCGCAACCACGAGAATTTTTCTTTCAACTTCTATCTTCACACAATTTACAACTTTACACTCAACTTTTCGACCATCGAAAGCACTGATGTCCGCATTTCCATCATATTGGGCTATATATGTAGAATAAAATACTGTCATAGTGCACCCTGTGTCTACTAGCGTCTTTGCTAGCCACTTATTAATCATCACTTCAACAATAGGTAAACCACCTCTATAGGCCTTCACCTCAGCAGGATAACTACAGACACAATAGTCACCTCGTACTCGTTTTCCGAAGTTTGCTCTTGGCATTTGCTGGCGACATGACTCAGCTTGTTACTTTCAAAGCAGGGGTCGGGAACGTATGGCTCGCTAGCCAGATGTGTTTTTTTATGATTGCATCTGACTCGTAGATAAAATATAAAATATTCTCACTGGTTTTAACTCATCCATTGATTTTTTCAGGAGCAACTGTCCATTATTCTAATTGGATGATAATAGTTTACATTCGTTAGCCGTTGCAGGGTAAACTATTGCAGGTCGTTGCAGGGTAAACTAACTAACCTAATCTAACCTGTTTTCAGTCTGCTCGGATATACGCACCCTTCGACGAATAAGATAGCGAAAAAAAGAGGAAGAGTATGGTACACTTCAGGAAGGATGGACCTAAGAATTCACCAAATAAATACGTTAACAGGTGAAAGCCTCAACACTTGCCTGAAGCTTAACCTCACCAAGCACCAACCAGACTACAAATGCACTTTTTTTAAATAAACTTTTGTTTAAATTTCCACTGAAGGTTGTTTGAAGCTAGTCTTCTGAGTCTTTGGTAGACAGTTTGGGATAGACCTGATGTTGCCCGCAAGTAGGAAGTGTATTGGGGTAGGACGTTTGAATTGATCTGTAGAAGAAGGAGTAGAGAAGCGGGCGAGAACAGAGGATGGTTGTATGAACCTGACTGGAGTTAATTGTTGATGGAGTAGTGAGCTATGGAGTAGACTGGAGGCTTCCGGGTGAAGGAGCAGGTATTGCTTCGGGTGTCGGAATCCCTAGCCGAGCCGTCAACGCAAAAGTTCTCAAAATCTTGCGAAACCTATTTTTCTCCTGTCCTTAAGTTTGTTTGTGTGAGTCATTTATATTCCTTATATTGAGTTACCAACTACTAAATTAAATTAATTAAAAGCGGATCTATTCGTTAAGACAAGTTTCTTTAATGACCTGTGAATAGCTCGCACTTTAAGAATCTTTCTCCACATTTTTCCTGAACATTTGAACCTTAAACTACCCTTACTATTTCGCAAGGAGCACTTGCCTCTTTCTGATTAACTCTAAGTTTTCGCATTACTCTTCTTGACTAATAGTTAGCTCGACACTGACGGCACTAAATAGTCAGGTGATTGAGGTTCCTAAACGTTTAATAGTTGTGCAACAGGGATTAGGCGTGTAGTTTGGATATGAGCTGGGATTAGGGTTCTAACCTTTCTCCCGTTATCTTTTGTAGTATAACTGATATGGAAATTTGTCCACACCATCGTGCTTAAAAGTTAAGAATACAGTACTCAGTTTGCGAACGTGAATCACTATAATTAATTTAATTATTAGGACGAATAATAGTTTTTAATTCAATTTGTAACAATTTATCTTTATTTTCAATTTATACTTTAAAATCAGGACCAGATCCTTCCGGTAGCTGGAACCTATTTTATTTTCAATTTTTAAAGCAAAGGTAATTTTGCCATAAGACGCCAAAAGCCCGGCTTGGGCATTATAAGTAAAAGTAAAATGTTGACCGAGCTCAGGAGGCGGTCAAAGACCCAGGAAGAAAGGAGTTTCTGCACGAGGAAGGTAGGGCCGTGAAGGACTCGGGGGATGGGACAAGGCAACTCCAGGAAAGAACGAGGCCAGTCTCTCATCCAGCTCGGAAACCCCCAGCTATCCGATCGGCATCTGCAGTACCTGTGGCACCGACGGAGGAGAAACTAAGACCGTGAGTTGGACGCCTCCCTGCCGCAATCCCACACAAGTGCCGCTGCAGTTATACGTAATTATCTATAATGCTCATGCCGGAAGACTGCGCTCTCGGAGTCCACTTGCGCCGCTGGCCGGCTTGAAAAAAGATCACGGCTCGTTGCAGCGGGATCTGGGATTTTGGCGTCTTGTGGCAAAATTGCCCATGCTTTAAAAATCGAAAATAAACTAGGTTTTTGCTACCGGAAGGATCCGGTCCTGCTTTTAAAGTATAAATTCAAAATAAATATAAATTGTTATAAATTGAATTAAAAACTATTATTCGTTCTAATATGAAAATTAATTATAGTGATTCGCGTTCGCAAACTGAGTACTGTTTTCTTGACCTTAAAGCACGATGGTGTGGACAAATCTCCATACTTTATTTCCATTAGAGTATACAATACAAATACATTGAGTTTTAAATTCTTAATGTTAACATCTTATGAATAGAGACGGTGCTTATCAATGATATCTTCAGAGAAGTAGTGATGCTATGATCGAGATCCTCGTCCTCTTTAATAAAAAATAAAATAACTTGATTGCCCTTTCTAACTTTTCATCTCCATGCATCGCAAATCATGCCACGCACTTCAGTTCATTAGCAAATATATCCACAGGTTCTCCAGCCCACTTCATGTTGAGTAGTTTAACATATGCAAAGGGATCGTCGGCAAAGGCATTCTGCATTTTATACTTAATTTTTTCGCAATTACTTTGTTCTCGTCACTCAACTCCACATATAACGCCAGTGCATCACTTTCTAGATGCAATGGGATGAATATGGCTAAATCTGATAGTTCCTGCAGTTAACCAACCATCTCTAACCACATCATCATATCGCTATCACCAGTAAATGGCTTAATAAAATTTGGTTAAACACCACTCGCCATTGCGTAGTATGTCTAGATAGCTTGATAATTAACCTAATGGTTGCAACTCTACGGTACTTTAAAATACGTGTTCTCTCACCTCTGCTTTCTTTTTTCTATGGTTGGTGACGTTCCGTGTATCCACTGCTGTCAATGCTGCTTTCTTCGACCGTGCGTGACTGTACTCAACAAGAACAAAAGAACTGGAAACCGCAACTCACGACCTCTCCTGGAGCAGCAAGCATTTTTATACCAGTGTAATAACTGAATCTACTTAGTCTAATATTTTACGAGTGCAAATCTTCACAACAATGAATAATTCCAACATAGAATCTGTACTTCGAACGAGCAACCGAATCACTCCTCCCTCCGACGCACAACGGGCTTGACAAACTGGCCAACTTGCACTACCCGCACCACAGTACAGTGAAGACTAGTAGCAGCACTTTCAATTTTAACGCCATGGAATTATGTGAGGGGTGAGGGGTGAGGGGAGTCTCAGTGATGTACACGCAAATCAACCAATCATGGCGCACAAGTCAGGCCAACAGTCACTTTGTCAAATTTATGCTGATTTCAAAGCAATAAAAAACATTGGGAAACAGCTTGAAACAATGGTCTAATGCTGGTCGGCGCATTTGCTACTACATAAATACTAATAATTTAGATAAGAATTACGAGATGTAATAAAGTGCAGAGATAGAATTAAACAAACAATGCACATGCGCATAACAAAATTATTAGGAATATCTAATTTTTCTCTATAATTTGATTGTAGCTCCGCTTCTACCATTGAAATTCCATTTTCGTACTCACAATGATGATATTGAATAAGACACTTTGAGATGCTCTGAGTGCACTCAGTTCATGCATAATAGAAAGTGCAAAAATAAATTCATCAGTCGTGATATTCGTTATGAGAATACGATGAATTAAAACCAAAAAATTATAATTTTCACATTACAGAGAAGTGTATAACTTTCTAAATCGAGTAACACAGAGAGGAGTTTTAGTCTAACAAGTTGAATTCTGTCATTTTTCAATTATTTTTCTTTCAAACTACGTAACAGAAAAGTCATATATACTTGTTCCATAAATGTTATTATTAAGTGAGGTTCATGAATACTATATTAGACGGGCTTGTTAATTTTGACATTGAACCTCCCAGGCCCATTTCGTTGTTCTAGTGTTAAATTGGTTTAAACGTCGCACAAGGTGATATATCTCGTGGTCGAGTGGTTAGAGTCCTGTGTACATGCCTGGGAATGCTCAGTAGCGCGAGTTCGAGCCTACTCGTGGCAGTTTTTTCTGTGACGTATCGGCATTTGTCGCCCCGCCCCTTTAAAAAATTGACAAATCAGCGCTAAGACAATTATTATTACATCATGGATCACGTTCCCGCCTAAAAACCGTGGTTGGGGTGTGTTAGAAGGTTAGAAAAATCACAGGAGCGTGATTACGCTAACCAGGTTTATTTCAGTGAACACAGTTTGGTTATAGTACAGACACCAATGTCTACATGGCAACGGCAGGCACAAGAATGGGACCGGAACCAGGGAACGCGCTGAGACAATGGTTCTCTACCACTAGCCGACTCTAAACGCATTCTGTTACTAGAGTATTCTTCACAGCGTTACACAATAACCTTAAACACACTAAAGTCGAACACATTCAAGGTGGAACATTTAAACATTCAACACTCCTTCTCACATTGAATGTGCTTCTCAAAGAAAACTACACCTAGCTTCCTTCTCAGCCTGGAGAACTTCTCGGCACTTAGACCCTTAGTAAACATATCAGCAAGCATATCATTCGAAGGACAATACACGAGATCAATTTCCTTAGTACAAAAGGCTACCTACAGCACTTTGGTATAAGTCTTTGTCACATTCCTCAACTTCATCTGAAGTTGTGACAGGGTCTGCATTAATATCTACAGGAGTAGCAACAGAATTTGCTTTATCTATGCCAAACCTAGACAACAGGGCCTTAGTATAAGCAGACTGCTCTAGCAACAATTCATTTTTAGTCTGCATTACACCTACACCATCCTCCAAATCTATCAGGAGCAGCTCTGTTCCTAGTTGAACGACGGAGCTCCAACTCTCCTTCTGAATCCTCATGTTTTTCTTCTTGAGGGAAGGACCAAGAAACACACTCAATTTCTTTAGAAGGCTCCTTCTCAAATGACATAAACTAAGATTCATTAAATACCACATCTCTACTCAACAAGACCTTTTGGCATTAAAATCATACAGCCTGTATCCTTTAGTTTCACTCTATTATAGAAAAAGGAAATCTATGGCTCTTGCCATCACAACAATTTTCACAAAAACACATTCTCATTTCCTAGAGAACAATCAAAACCTCTAACAAGATCAAGAGACTTCAGTTTCTTAAGATTATCAAATCCCAGACGACAAAATCTCTTGTGCCACAACAGGTCATCCGAGGAGACACTCGAGCATTTTGCAGCTACATGATAGGAACAATCTAGTCTATAAAGTCTTCCTACCTTATGACCAGCAACTATCAACTCATCATTTTCATCTACAATCTCACATGTGCTTCTATTGAAATGGGTTTCCTTACCACATTCTGCATTCTGAGCAACAGATATCAAATTGCAAGCTAGCTCTGCCACAAACAACACATTTTTTACAACACAATTCTTTACCTGCATATTAGGTAGTGTTATTTTAAGACGCACATCTCCAACTCCAACACCCTCCAAAGCTCTACCATCACCAATTTTAACTCTTACAGGAGAAGATAGATCAGAGTAAGATGAAAATTGACTTTTCTTGTTGCACATGTGCTGAGTAGCACCTGAGTCAACTATCCAAGAATCACAGTCAACATTACCTATAGGAAAAACACTAGTACATAAACATAATAGTTTCACCTGTAGCCGAGCTTCGTGCATCTACTGCTTTGTTTGCTTGAAATGTTCTATTTTCTTTTTTCAGTCTTTCTTCATAGACTCTACACTGTCTCTTAATGTGGCCTTCTTTACCACACTCAAAACACTTAATGAGCTTTTAGTTCCTTTTGAAACTCACTAGCAATTTTTCACTGGAGTCTGAAGTACCAAGGCTGCCTCGCTGTCTTCTTTCTTCATTTAGGAGACGCTCAGTTACAACTTCCCACGCTGGTATCTTTTCATGGGCTTCAAGAGCAGTTACCAGAGTAGAACACCTATCTGGTAGTAATGATAGTAGGATGATCACACGCTCTTCTTCTTCCATAGCATCACCAATGATGGCCAGCTCCTCAAAGAGTTCAACAAACACTTTTAGATGATCTTGCAGATTTTGACCATTTTCCAACTTCATGTTGAACAGCTTTTTCTTCAGCCTAAATTTGTTTGCCCAAGTCTTAATCTCGGCGAGATTCAAACTTCCTCCAAGCTGCCTCATCTGCCGTTGAGGATATAATTTCAGTGCCTTGAACTATATCCCACAGTTTATCCTTCACAAGACACATCCTCATATGTATCTTCCATGTTGGATAATTTCTCTCGTTGAGTGGTTTCATGCAACTTTTACACTGTTAGAGTCTGTCATGTTCTTCACACTTGCTGCACTGTGTGAAGTCAACAAACTTCTACGCTTCCTTGTAGTTACCTCAGTTTGTTTCGAGACTAACTGTGTTCACTGAAGATTTACCTTTGGAGCGTGTTCTGGGCCCATAACCTTTGTTAGAAGGTTAGAAAAATCACAGGACCGTGATTACGCTAACCAGGTTTATTTCAGTGAACACAGTTTGGTTATAGTACAGACACCGATGTCTACATGGCAACGGCAGGCACAAGAATGGGACCGGAACCAGGGAACGCGCTGAGACAATGGTTCTCTACCACTAGCTGACTCTAAACGCATTCTGTTACTAGAGTATTCTTCACAGCGTTACACAATAACCTTAAACACACTAAAGTCGAACACATTCAAGGTGGAACATTTAAACATTCAACAGGGTGGGCATTGCCAACCCCCCAATGTGCCCTTACTGGTGGTGGTGGTCGGTGCCACCACGAAAGAGCTGAAGAAAAGAGTTTGGTGCAGCTTGTACCAGAGAACGGAAGTGAAAAGGAAAGAGACAGTAGAAGGCGAAAAAGGCGCGTTGCCAGAATTGGGTGGCCATGAAAATTTTTTTGGAGACTGATTAGCGGTGGAGTATATACTTACATATATACATGAACCCATCAGGGCTTTGTATTTACAAATATGTACAGTATATATAGTGGTTTTCTGTACATATTTTGCAAATATTTACATTTTTGTGCGGACGCGTGTATGTTCACTTTTGCCTGTTCACGTATGTACAGTTTTTTCCTACATTCATATATATATACACACACATATGTACATACATGTTTTTTTTCATACATATACATACACACAGAAATGTACATATCTACATATACTTTTTTTCTTTTTTCTTTTTTTCTTTTTTTCTTATATATATATATATATATATATATATTCACATACACAAATGTACATAGTTATTACATATGTGCAAAATTTGACCGGGGTCGGTTTGGCTAGGTTTTTAGGTTATGGAGTGAATGCAGGACAGGGGGTAAGGATAGGGTCATTAGCATGAAAATAGGGTAGGATTTATACGTACATATGCACATATGTACATAGATTTACATATATACAATTTGGTCTAGGGTAAGTTCCAAGTGAGGTTGCAAGGTTAAGGAATTTGCAAGGGCAGGGATGGAGTTAGGAATATTGGGTTTAGGACGTGATTACAGGGTGTCCTGACTGTTTTGATGTTATATATGAGAGATCTAAATAGTGGGAGTCATTTTAATGGTTTTCTGTCATTTTATTGGATACTACGCTGTTGTCTTATTTAAGTCAATGTCATGCTGTCTGACTCCACACAGGACACGGAGTTCCAACTGCCCTCCCATTTTAGGCTGAGCGCCGTCCCGCGTTGAAACCCCGTTGTCTCTCAATGCGACTGCGCTCGGCCTTTTATCCTGTTTTTCTCGTGATCTATTATAGGTATCTTGGTTGCGGTGCAGGGGCCAGGGCATGTAGTTTAGAACTTTTGAATCTACGGTGCTGTTTGTTGATAAGTTCAGGCGGGAGCGTGAGACTATTGTATTGCTGTATGTCTATTGTTAGTAAATTGGACCAAATTTTATTTGCGAGTTCGTGCAGAAGGATGTTTATGGGTGGGATATTTATGCTTTCATGAAGAGATTTGGCTGTTGCGAAATCTGTCCAGCTTGTGTTGGTTATGTAGCGGAGGGCTCTGTTTTGCACATTCTGTAGTTTTGATATGGCTGATGTAGATAACGTGTGCAGGGGGATAACTGGGTATATTAATGCAGACCTAACGTATGCCATATAGAGTTTTTTCTTAGTAGATTGGTGGAGGTGGGAGAATCTAAGTAGTTTATTGAGGTTATTGTTTGCTATTGCGCATCTGGATGTTATCTGATTGTTAAAACCAAAAGATGAAAATTGAAGTCCTAAAACTGTGCCTTTATTTGTGTGTGGGAAGTATGTGTTGTCTATGAAGATATCTGCTGTATTAAATCTGTTGATGGGGACAATTTTGAACTTTTTGGTATTGGTTTCGATTTTCCGTTTGCTTTCGTATGTATTGATTTGTGTTATTGCATGCATGGTTTGTTGAGCTGCATAATGGGGAGGGTATTTGCCAAAAGTTATTTGAGTGATATCGTCTGCAAATATGATGTAATCGGTATTGGGTAATGGGGGTGGTAGATCGTGTGTACATATAGAAACTGTAGAGTGTTGGTGACAGGGATGCACCCTATGGTACGCCTGTATGCAGTGTAAATGGGGGTCCTGTATATGTATCTATTCGTATTGATGCTGTTCTGTCTGTGAGGTAATCATTTAGTGTTTTGATGAAGAGTGAAGGTAAATTCGTTCGTGTTAGTTTGTATATAAGTCCGGAGTGCCATACCCTGTCAAAGGCCTTTGACACATCTCTTAATACTACGTCTATTGTGTGTTTTTGTGCCAGATTTATTGTAATGGTTTCGTGTAGTGTTGCTAAAGCTGTGTGTGTGCCTCTGTTTTGTCTAAATCCGTGTTGCCTAATGTTGTAGTGGTCATGTATTGTTATGTAATTGGTTAGTCGACTGTTAAGTATTTTGTCCAACAGTTTGCCATGTACATCAAGTAAGGAGTTGGGTCTGTAGTTTTCTACTGATTTTTGTGAGGTGTTTGGTTTGGGGAGAAATATCATTGTTGCATGTTTGAGTTTGTCAGGAAAATAGCCAGCTGAGATAGACATGTTGAATATATATAGAAGGTAATTGATCATGTTTTTTGGAAGCTTTTTGAGTTGAAGCGTTGTGATGCCTGTGGGACCGGGGGCTTT